>LSSL01000445.1:19542-39776 GCA_001953115.1 Smittium mucronatum | reverse complement strand
GTTGTAGTTGTAGTTGTAGTTGTAGTTGTAGTTGTAGTTGTAGTTGTAGTTGTAGTTGTAGTTGTAGTTGTAGTTGTAGTTGTAGTTGTAGTTGTAGTTGTAGTTGTAGTTGTAGTTGTAGTTGTAGCTTTTATAATTTTTTGCATAATAACTTATCTATTATTTTTTTGCATAATAACTTATCTATTATTTTTTTTTATATAAATATAATAACCACTATCTTGGAGCCTTTTTCATTATAATTATCAATAATGAACTCTAAATTTCATCTAAAACATAAATTATATGCTCTTAACAAATTTTAATAATGTTTTTTTATTGTATTTGCTATTAGAATATGTTCCATAATATCATTTACATTTTACAGCTCCAAAAAAATACGATATATTAGTACAATATAAAAATATATATATGTATAATTTATTGTCTAATGTTTTTTTCATTAATTTGTTTATTATTGTATTAATGAATATTTTTTCCAAAAAAACACTCTTTTTATAGGGTTTTCGCTTCAATTTAATCGAAGAATTTATATATTAAAGTTTGACTCTGTTGATCTAAAATCGAATTCCTGGGATGTTATTTATTTACCCCTATTTTTTTTCAGATTTTCATGCATTAATTTTCAGCTTTTATTAGTTAGATTGTTAATATTTGCAAGAATGTGGTATTTTTTTCAGATTTTTGTCTAAAATTCCAGGTTTTGAAAAAAAATTTCAGTTCTTTAATGTTTAAACTATATACATTTATATTAATTATTTTTTTATCGTTTTAATAGAATAAAAATACGTCATTGATAAAAATAAATTAAATTTAATAAAAAAAGGTTTTCGGAAATGTATATTTAACATTTTTTAGCTCAACTTTTCCACCTTAATCAATAGAAAACCAGTTTTTTTTATTCTGCTCCGGGTGTATCTTTTCTTTAAATTTTATAATATCTGATTATTTTTTCATTTGGGCATTTTTTAAATCTAATTAATAAAGTTTCTGCGTGTTGGATTTTTTTTTCTAATGCATATTCAGTTTTAGCCCCGTAAATTTTTCATATGGCTAGGCTATAAAGAATATCAATTTTAGGCAACTTATTTTTGAATTGATCTAATATTTCAAATATTATATCAAAAGTAATTCTACTCAATCTAATATCTCTCTTAAGTTTATATTTTAAAAGTCGTAAAATTTGCTTCCATGATATATTAATTTTTCCATAGCCAAAATAAATATTTATTATATAAGGCACACCGTGCAATTTATATATTTAATTACAACTTAATATATTTCATCAAATAAAAACATGTTATTAATTTAGGATTTAAATATAGATTATAATAATAAATTCAGAAATAATCGGATAAAATAATTAAATTTGGTGTTGTTGAATTATATATCTTTTTTTGAGAAAAACGTGCTATATTGATAAGTTAAAGTTCTTAAATAATAAGAAATGTTAGTATGTAAATAGGATTTATAAAAATTACGGTTTAATATAAAAATGGATGTTTTTAAGTTAAAATAAATTTGATTTGGATTTTTAATTTGTCAAATTAATTTTTATCAATGATTATTCATTAAAGGTTTTTTTGTAATTGGTTTAGATTTATTATAAAGAGGAAGAAATATATTGTTTAATTAATTTCGATATATATAATTAAAATTTTGATTTTGAATAATGTGTAACATTATATATATATGTGTGTGTGTGTGTGTGTGTATAAATTAGGATTTTTCAAAAAAAAATTGATGCCTCATTAAAAATTTAATTTATATTCTAATCAAAGATTACCTATTTATTTTTTTAGATTTATTTGGTAAAAATTCACAAGGCGTAAAAATTCTCTGTTTTTTGAAATTAGCGCCCATTCTCTTTTCTAGATTTAAATGCGTTTTATGACTGTGAATAGTCTAATAGTTCTTTATTTCATATTGTTAATTTTTCCCCAGTGATTAGCTTATTAAAAAAACCCAAATACAAGTTTCAGGAAAAAATTTTCAAGTCCAATTTGTGAATTTTTCGATAAATGAAAATTGGTTCAATTTCTGCTAATTTACCGATAGTTACCCATTCCAGTTGAAATATTGGATTTTTTTATATATTTGAAAACGAAGGTCTTTCTTAAGATAAGACCTTTCTTTTTATCTATTATTTGATTATTAATCTTGAATTTTTCTGAATTTATTCTAAAAGAATAGATACATTTTATAAAGCCATTCATGTCTCTGTGCTGGCTTTATATTAATTATTATTGGGGGTTTTTTAATTTTTATATTATATATTAGATCACCATCCCATTTTATGTACCAGTTATCTATAGATTCCCTAAAATCAATTATTTTATTTCTAAATAGCCACTATTGGTATTTTTTAGCTAAGTTAATTCAGAATGTTATGTTTAATTTGCTTATCGCAAGCTTTTTTTTTCTTATGGTCAATTTGATAATTCAGAATAGTCTATTTAGTATATGTCGTTTTATAATTTTATCGTTTCTCTCCAAATTGGTGGAAATTTTATGTATTTTTTTTAGCCAGTATATCATGATATTTTTTATTTTTATATAATTTTCGGAGATTTTTTTTTTTTTTTTAAACAAAAATTTTCTCAAAATGCATTTACTATTTCCAACAATACCAATTCAATATTAAAAGATGGGGGTTTTTGATTGTGTTTCTACAATAATAGGCCAATTGTTTCCTTTTTTTTTCCCAATTCAATATTTTATAATTTGATCTGATCTTTTTTATTGCTCCATATAAATTTATTTGCCTTTTTTTAAACGATGATATAAAATCTTTTTCAAAAAAAAATACGTTTGCAGCAAGCCATAGCTTTGAAATTACAAATTTTTTGGTCACTGGAATTATTACTTTAAGCGAATTTTTTTTTTATTACAGCATTTTATATTTTTTGTGGTTTTTTTTGATAGGGATTCTTGGTTTTTTTTATAGGCAATCCATGACTAGTTAAAAATATTTATTAGAAATTTAAATTTTTTATTTTATTTCATACTTTTTATATAGCCAGTTATTTTTTGGGAAGCCTATTTTTAGATATATTTTCTTCTCATCATTAATTTTAGCATTAGAAGCTAAAAAATTGAGTTTAAACACTCCATTTTCTATCATCTATTTAGAGAGGCTATTAATTCACACTAGTAAGTTATCAGCACATGCTAATATTTTGATTCCTTTATTTGCAATTAGGGTTCCTGAAATCTTTTTTTCAAAATATAATTTTAGTTTTTCTATTACAAAATTATATGGTAATGGAGATAATTGGTCTCCTTGTATTAATCCTTATTTGAAATAAATTTATCTATTGGCTTTTCCACGTTAATAATGTTTTTTTTTTACAATATAATATTTTTTATTATATATATAATATTCGCCAAGTCTATACTTTTCAAGGAAAATGAATAAATATTCCCATTCAGTTCTTTCATATTATTTTTTTAGTCAAATAATAGTGTATATCCGTTTGTAATTTCTGTTCTCATTTTACTGTTTACAAAGAAGTTAGATTATTTTATATTGTAAAAAATTCTTTTTTTTGAAAGACAGATCGGTTTCAATTAATTAGTTTTCCAATAAATTTTTTTATCCTGTATATGAGAATTTTCCTTTATATTTTACCATCGATATTAGATAGAGATATTGGCCTAATTATATTTTTTAACTTGATTTATCATCTTTTTTTGGAATGGGGGGGGGGGTATTAACGTTTTTCTTATGTTCTTATTCCATTAAAAAATTTTGATATTATTATTGAACATGGTTTTTAAATTCTTGGCTATTATTTTAATAAGCATTTTTAAGACTTGAATGAAAATCCAACTAATAATAGCGACTTTTTATTTTGTGAAATATAAATTAATACCTAAATTTAACATATCTCCGCGTCCTTATATAATTCTAGAGACTCCATTAGATTTATCCTTTTTTTTTTATGTTTTAATTTGGTATGATTTTGATATTGGGTCAGATTTTACCCTTATTAAAAATTTTTGAATAAAAAAGTGGCATATTTCGTTAATTTATAGGTTATATGTTTTTAGTTTTTAGTTTTCAGGTTCTGTTATTTAATCTGAATAATTTTTTCCTTCTTTCCTTTCATTTTTAATAATCCAAAATAAGAAATTTTAGAAATTTCACCTTTTTTTGCCAATTATTAATATAGCTGAAAATCTTACAATCAATTTGATTCCTTTTAGTCGTTTTTATTTCTTTTTCATTAGCTAATATATATTTTTTTGCAAATATATATTTCATTAGGACTAGAATCCGCTCTTTTTTTAGCTCAATGTATGTTTTATTTTTTAAATTTTAGTGAATCAATTTGAGTTTTCCTAGAATTTAATTTGCAAAATTTAGTAAAAGCTTCTTTAATTTCGTTCTAGATTTAAGCACATTCGTCTATTTTTTTTCATTACGCGTTTAATATTTTGAATATCAGCCTAAACTTGCCGGTTTTGGAGTAAGTTTAGTTAAGCTTCCGATTATCTTTGTAAAATATTCTTATATTTACCAATTTCATATTTTGAAAGCAATAAATTTATGGTCTGAGAGCTTTGATGATGTAATTCCCTTTAATTTAAAATTTTGGAGAACATCATTGGATAAAAAAATATGGCCTATTTTTTATCTATACCTTCCAGAATACTCACCCCGGGTATTTATATATCGTTTTCTTTCAATTTGCCTAATAGGGTTGATGTTTTAAATTTATTGACTAGAAACGCAATTTTTCTTCATTATTTTTTATTAGTATTCTGTAAGACTAACTATCATTTATTTCATCTTCGAAAATATTATAATTTATATAAATATATTTTTACTGGAAATTGGTTTTTCTTTTGAGAAAAAAAATGTAATTTTCTTTCCACGCACAATTTTTAATGTATATAGGTCAACTACTCTTATTTCTTAAATTTTTGCTTCTATAAATGTTATATCGAATCTACTATTGAATTAAATTGATTTTGCAATTATTTTTGGTTTCTATTATTAATAATTTTTGCTTTATATATTGGCCAGGATAACTTTATGTTCCAATAGTTTGTACAGAAAGTTTTATATAATGGTTTTTTGTTTATTTTTTGAAGGCTGATTATCTCCGATTTATCACCTCTTTCAAAAATTAAATAGCCTACCTCTTCCCCATTTTTTTATAATGACTATTTCTTTCATTTTGAAAGCTAAAATAATAATTTTTTCCTTTTTTTCGTAATTTATATCTTTTCCTCAACGATAATAAACTGAAAATTTGAATAAGACACATTTTAACTTCAGTGGATATGATTTGCTCTATTTTAAATCTACTTCCAAACTGGTTCTCTTTTTCTAAATATATTTTTGTACTGACATCATTCCCTACATCCTCTGAAATTTTCTTTGATTTGAGATTTCATTGATTTCTCTTTGTTGGTGTATGTATTTTAGCTTTATTTTTTTGTAGCCTTTTAACCCTTTGATTTTTTTTGTAGGTTCTTCCATCGTTACTGATATTAATTTTAAATTTAGATTAAATTATCAGGGACGAGCGTTAATATAGATATCTTCTTGATATATTGGTATCTTCAGAATCCGAATATTCAAATTAAGCGGATATGATTCTCAAAGATTTTTTAATTGAATTTTCTGTGCAAATTTTTTCTTTGCGTAATTCATTTTTAGGTTCTGGTATTACAGTTGATAATGTGACTAATGCTTTCTATTTTACAGTAAATATAATTTATCATCATTTTCGATAATTTCTGAGATTTCATTAGCATCAAAATCAGCCATTTCCTTCCATTCGATTGTTTAATTTTGATTTCTAATAATTTTTTTTTTATGTTTTTTGTGGATGAGGACATAATATTTACTGATTTTTTACTTAAAAAAATCTTTGCATTAGTATTTCTAGTTTCCAGTTTTTTTACAGTATTTATGTATTGGACTTTATCAAATCCACATATGCAAAACTTTTGCATCCATATTTTCCAAAAAAAAATTGGTATTTTTTTTCATTTTTCATATTTAGTTTTATTTTAATGCTTTTTAGTGGAAACATATTTATGATTTTGCGTTTTAATGAAGCGGCTTTCATTAATTCACCGATATTTGAAAGCTATTCTTGTGCTATATGAGTCAGCTCTCTAAAACTTAAGCCGCTATGTGATGTTGCTGTATCATTTTAAAGCTTTTCTGAGTATTCTGAGGTCTCTAAGAGACCTGAATTTTTTCCATTATAGGCTATTTCGATTTTTTTTTGCATTTTATAGATTTTTTTTTATAAATTTTAAAAATAGAATTTTAAAATCGTATTAATTTCTAATTTTTTTAGATTTTACCAAACTGTGTTAATATATTTCCAAAAAAATCTTCTATAATTACATTAATATCTACTAATGAAAATTCTATTTTAATTTAATTCCAGCCAAAAAATTCAATTTTCTCTTTTATAAGATTATTTCCATAATTTGTTTTGAATAAAGGTACTGGATTGAATTTTTTTTATTGTTATAAGATGGTTTAATTCTGGAGCTAGATAAGTTATTCCATCTTTTATCTTGTTTGTTTTGGATATTTTATTCGTAAAATCCATATTTTTGTGTGAATTTTTCAAGGAAATGTAATTTATATTTTTAATCTATTTAATAGGGCAGGGTTTTCTTAAGAAAAGGAAATTTTATTTTTTGATCTTACTTTATTTTATTGCACAAATTAATTAATCAATTGAGCTTTTTTAATTCTATTCAGATTTCAGAAAGAAAATAAATTCATTCTCATAAAATAAAAATCTCTTATATTCAAATTTACCTAGTTCATTTAAAATGACATTTTTAACATCACATCTAATTTTAATAAAATTGAAACATCTGTAAAATGGTTAATTTTTTTTTTGGAATGATTTATTCCCTAAAAAACACTGTCTTTAAAAAAAAATTAATTTAAAATTTAATAGGTGAAATGATAATTTTAAAAAATATAGAAAATGTAATTTAAACAGAAAAAAAGATGCAATTATATCCAATTCTCATATAACTTATCTGAATATCATCAAAAAAAGATTTCGTATGCACTATAAAACCTATGTTAATTCATGGAGAAGTGGCCTCAAACCTTTCTTGAATAGTAGATTCTATATTTTTGATTTCCCACACAATTTGAGCGTGTTGCTGATTTGGTTCGCCAGCATGATTAATTTTTAATTCTTTCAAAAACTCGTTTTTTTATGTCTAACTTCACAACACTCCATGAATTTTCAACTGGGTTTAACATCAGAGGATATTTTCCAAGATAAAGTAATGAAAAATCGACATATATATCGATATTTTTCTGATTTTCATTTGACATCTTGCGTTTTCTGAAAAAATTACTATGTTTTATTGAGATATTTCATTTTATAGGGTCTTTTTTATCAATTTTTTCACCTAATAGTTACAAACATATGCTTTCAACATTTTACTTTGGTTTTAAAATTTAGTATCACAATAGAAGAAAGTCCTCCAATCATACTTAAATTTGCAATTCTTGTTTAGTTTAATTTAAGTACAGCTATTTCACTCCTCTTTAATATTCCCATGGTTCTCCTAATTAAAAAATTGAATTCGTTTTCTTCAATAAAAATGAATGATTTCATGGAGATAGAATGGTCAAGGAATTTCATATTTAATCCATTCTATTTTTATTATTTATCTGATAGCTGGAACCATTGGCTCTAAATGGGTATCCTTAACTGAAAAAGCTCTGAAATCTAAATCTAAATGACTTTATGAGCACAAATTTCAATTTGAACCCAAAAAAATAAATAGGGACAGTTACTAAAGCGAATAAAACGTATTATCTTCAAAAAATTTGATCATGGATTTCTAGTTTTCAATCTTTAGTTTTCAACTACTAGATCTGATAAAATTTCAAATTTTTGGGTATATTTTTCAAGATTTAATATATTTTTATGCTATATAAATTGGAATGATATCCGTAGAAATAATACGGTAAATCTTTCCTATTTTTTTTGGAAAGTTTTATTACAGCATATTTTATCAAAAAAAAAAAAATCCATGATTTTACTCTCCATAATGGACCATTTACTCCTTAAATAATATTTTTCAAATCCATTCTTTAACTTAATTTATATTATTTTCTTATTTAAAGATTTCTTTTACATTTATTTGCTTTATTTATAGTTTTAAAATGGAATGTGATGTTAAAAATATGATTTTAAATAAACTATGACGGTTCAAATGTCAGAAAATAAAAATTTCTATGAACTTTGTTTCTTTTCTCACTATATCGGGGTATAATTCAAAGAGCTCAATTCAGAAATTGATTTGCGAAATATAAATATAAAAAAAAAAAATTCAGCTTTATTATTACTTTTTTTTTAAAAAAATTAATTACCGATTGATAAATTTAATGTTTTTTATACATTTATAGATTTAAAAAAGTATTGCCCTAATTCCCTAAAAGAGGATATGAATTAGAAAATAATTTCGAATTTTTTTTTTATTTCAAAATAAAGAAAGTATAATTATAAATCACCACTGATTTTAATTCAAACAAATTTCGGTTCACTTTTTTTAATTTTAATTTACTTTTTTCATAAAATTTCTCTCTAATTCTTACTCATTTTTACTTATTTTTAATTGGATGCACTACTACCAAATTACATTCACTTATTTTGAATCATTTTTACCCACATTTTATTATCTTTCTTTCTTTTCTTTTATTTAATAAAGCTTTTTTCCTAATTGTGTTAAAAATAGTTTAGATTAATATTGTGTTATTTTCATAATACCAAAAATTACCTTAATATTTCCTTTTTAATTTAGCTTTTTTTAATAAAAAGGTTGGTTATAAATTAGAAGATCATAATTTTGATGAAAGAGGTTTTTTTGAATTCTTATTAGTTTTAAACTTATTAAAAAAACATTAATATTCATTTAGAAAACTATTAAATGTTGAAATGATAACAATTAAAAATATATGAATATAGTTATTAAAAAATCTTATTGTGATCCAGATATCATATCTTAAAGTTGAATAGCATTGGTAAAAATGAGTTTACTTAGAAAGTAAATCTTCCAATAATTTCAGGTTTTAAAATTCTTGCAGATCCTTTAAATTTTGACCCAAAAGTCCTATTTTCTCATTAGATTTGAAAGCAGCGCTAGTTTTCATGTCCTGCATGGATTATTTTAATTCTATCAAAAAAAAAATCTCCGTTTTTACTACACTGCATGAATTTTTCATATAATATAACTTTGGAGAATACGGCTTGATATATAGAGGCTAACTAAAGTCATGGAGATCTACTATATCTCTGATTTGAAAGTTACAACTAACTTTATCATATATACTTGCGATATTATTATGATACACGAATATTGATTGTTCCTCAATAATAAGCTTTTTTACCCAATAATCGCAATTTAAATATTTATGATTTTTTCTGTTAGTTATAAAACTTGAAATTCTCATAGATTATAGGTCACCAAACATATGAATATTTGGTATTTTGATAAAGCAATTTATGCCAAAAACCTTTGAAGTCTAAACTCCCTTCCCTTGTTTGTTCTAATAAATAGTTTAAAATTACTTTCTTCGATGAAAATAAAGGAATTGGCTAAACTAGAATAAATAAGAATTTTATTAAGTAAAAACTACGTTTTTTCTTATTAATTTGGAAATTTGCTTGTTTTTGATTGTGATTTGTCTTCATAACTTAAAAGTTTTAAATTTTAAATCTCTGAATGTTATTTGTGCATAATTTCAAACTAAATCCTAAAAAATAAAATATTGTAGCTCTTTAAAGGTATAAAAAGGTTACTTTCTAATTTTCTTATCGAAAATTTCGAATAAAAATCTGTAAATTTAATGCTATCAGATCTAACCCAAATCTAATAATGGGACTTAATTTGACAGATTTTAGCTGAACATAGAATGCAGGTATGTTTTTATATTTATATATATTATAAAAAGTTGTAAGACTGTGTAAATTTTTGCCATTTTCAGCAGCTTTTATCATATTTTTTCTGAAATATTGAGAATATTTATTTTATTAATTCCTAGATATAGTGAAAAAATATGTTCAATTATTAATAATTTGTTCAATTTATGATAAATTACAACAAAATATTTATATTTTTTGAAACTTTGCATATTTCATACCCGATATTTATACAATTTTTATAAAAAAGTAAACATGAAAAGGCAATATTTAGCCAGTTCTGATATTCAAAGAAGAATGTATTATTTAAATTATGAGAATTTTTTTCATTGGATATTTTTTGTTCAATTATAAAAATGGACATAAAACAATTTAAAATTGCGAAAAAATACTGCGGTATTATAAAATATCATCAAACTTTGATTTTCAATCTTCTAATGGAAATTATTCCCGTGTTTTTTTTATAGAAACGTAGATACTTACTTAAAAATTATAAAATTTAAATTGCTTTATTTTATGTTCTGTATATTAAAAACCTGTAAAATAAATATACAAATTCCCTAAACGTTAAAATATATCAAACTTATAAAATATCTCCATTTTATGGTTTAAAAAAATTGGATTCACTTATTTTCGATTCAAATCTATTTTTAACCATAATCATAATTAGACGCATGTTTTTCAAATCGAATTCAATTTATTTTATTTACTTTCACTTTTTCTGAATTTTTAAATTAATAGGTGTACAAAATTTTAATTAGATTCTATTATTGATTAATTAGGTTCGTTTTTTATACTCGATTTTTTTTTGGAGGTTATTACTCCCATAACTGAATGCGAAAATGTTATTTTTAACGTTCTCCAACAAAAAAATACTTTTTTATTTTATCCTTTTGCCATGAAACGTTAAAATAAACTTTTAGCAGTGATGATCTTAATTATATTATTAAATTTCAAAAAAAAAAAATTCTTGGACAAAAAAACATAGGAACTTTCGTTAATATAATTACAAACTGATAAATATTAAAGATTTATACTAAACAAAATCCATTTTCATATCTATATATATTTCCTCCTTTTTTTATTATTTTTATAGAAGAAAGCCATATTTTTACTTTTTACAAATATATATAAGCTTTTTAATCAGAATTTTTTCTGGTGATAATATTTTTAATTTGATAATAAAGTTCAATTTAAAAACAAATAGGGATATTCCGCCATCAAATTTTTGGATTTTACTGATTAAATAATTTCAAAAAACACTCTAATTTAGCCAAAATTTATTTTAATTTCAATAAGATAATTTTTTTACAAAATATGATGATTTTACTTAATAGATACCTGATTATCGACATATTTTTTGAAGATTTAGAATTCATAATAATAAAATAATCTACTATGACTATCCTAAAGATGAATAAATATTATCTAATATCAAAAAATAATAATAAATCCAGTAAATTTTAAAATATTTTCGTTTTTAGTTATAACTTTTTTTTATTAATAATAAAATCCAATTAACTCTTGTTTTTTTTTTGAATTCCGGATATATAATGGATTTTTTCTAATAAATAAATAAATAAACTGAAACATCCCACCAACTTATCAAGAATGGGGCTTTTTAACGATATTCTTTCGCTTTCCTCTTTTTTTTCAATAAAATTTTTTATCATTTTTTAATCTGGGTGGTTATGTTTTTTGAGATAATTTTAAGTCTTTTTCGCATTACTTTGCGCTTAAAACGTATTATGAGGTTGAATGAAAAGCTTTGCCTGCTTTTCATCCTAACTAATAAGTAAATTAAAAAAAACTTCAGATTGTGTTATTATATAATTCCTTTGAATTTCATAAAAACTATTGGATTATTTTATTGAATTTTCATAAAAAAAGCGTCTTATAGCACTTTTTCGTATAATAATGCTATTTTTAATATTTCTGGATTTTTCAATTCATTAAAAAATAAATGTGTAACCTTTATGATAAATTCGTGAAAAAAAATATAGTTATTTTAAATCAAAATTTCAAAATAAGAAGACATCCAATAGCATTTCTAAAAGAAAAAAACTTTTTTTTTCAAATTATACTTTTTTTGTCTAAAAATTTTACTTTAAAGTAAGTCTAGGTATTTCCGGAGAATTATTTGTACTGATTATATGTGTTAATTTTCGTCTTGTACCACCAATAGTCCTATTTATCAAAATTTTATTCAAATATCGATATAAAATTTGCTATTTTCCGGAAAATCTTCACATTTCTGTTTCAACAAAAAAAAAATATATTGGGATTTTTAGAGCGGATCTAATATTTTAAAGAAACTTATATATTGAATAAACCTATTATCAAAGATATATGGTGCTGATATAGCTATTCTTATGATTTTACCATTCACTTTATCCCTGCGATTTATCCGTATTCTCTTTGGACTAAACATTAATACGTTTATTGTTATCTGAGACAAATAATACTATATTTTTTGGGATTTATTGGATTTTAAATCAATTAAAAAGTCGAATTTATTAATCTCATATATACCTCGAATATATAAGTATCTTTAATTGCTAATATAATGATTCTTCTAAGGAAAAAGAGCAACTTGTATCATTATCCTTATTATTGATATATGGTAGCCAGTGTTCAAAGGCTTATATTTTATATATATGTAGATTCTCATACATGAATGCAGATGCGATGATAATTTTAGAGACTATTAATATTTCTGTACTATCTAAATTTTGAATTTACTAGTTAGAAAGTTTTAAAAAATACTATTTTATTTATATTTAATTCGTAAAATTATCTTAACTGATTCCATATCCATTTATAAGTGTTACTTTATATCGGGTATTTTTTCAATATTAGGTTGAATAACTTATCAGACACAAAAAATAAAAAAAAGATTTAATATATTTATTTCTATGACTAGAAAAAAATCCATAAATTTTTTGTAGATTATTTATATTTCTAATAGTTTCGTCTTTTTTTGTAAATCCCAAGTTATTTTAAAACTATCTTTGGCCATATTCTACAAATATTCTCTATAATTGACTGAATATCATTATTTTTACAAATTTTGGAATGATGATTAGCCAAATAAAGCACTATCCTATATTATTCAAAAATTTATAACCTCTCTTTGGCTGTAATATTGGCTATATATCACTTTCTACAACAATAAAGATATTTCCATCGGCTTTTTTGGGAATATTATTGAACTTAAAATCAAAAAACCTTAAACCTATTTGATTCTGAGAATAAAAAATACATCAGAGACTCCCATTTTAATTTTAATTTTTAAATATAGAATGAATTAATGTTGAAAAAATACAATAAATAATTTTGAATATTTTAGCTCATAAATTGCTGAAATATTTTAGACTTTAATAATCAAAAAAAAAAAAGTTTTCTCGACTAAAAATAAAGAAAATAAAAAAATTCACCGAAAATTTATATAACTAAGTCATTTTTAAGAAAATTTTACAGCTAATAAAATTTATTTGTGATTATTTTAGAATTTATTGTGTATTTATTTGAATTTCTGTAAAAATAATTTTAAACTTTATATTTATTGATATTATTTTCAAATAAAATTCAAAATATAAAATTCTTTATAAAAAATCCAATGATTCAACACTAGCGGTACATTCCATTTATAATTCAAATTCAAAAATAATAATCATGATTGTAAAAAAAGTGAAAACAATCTGTGAAAAAGTAAGACCAATTATAATAAATGTAAAATTCGTTTGATAAAAAGCTATATAAATTTTTAAATATATATATTTGAGTAAGAAAAAAGTAAAGATGATTTGATAATGCGAAATAAGATAATATAAAAGATTTATTATACGTGAAAAAAAATTCATATACTGAGTTGAATTGAATCAAAAAATAATTACTAAAAATTTCGGATGAAATTTCGACACATTTTAGGTGAAATGAATAATTATGATTTTTTTATTTTTTTGCAATATTTTTCTAGTTTTTAACACACTTTTAGTGCATTACATAACTGGATAACAGTTTTTTTAAATATGAATTTGTTAAAAAAAATTGATCTCAAATTTAATAACTCTCCAAAAAAACTGCATTAAATCTAGAAAAAAAAGATTCGTTTTAGATATAAAATTCGAAACCTAAATAGCTAGCTATTAATTCAGTCTTCCTATTTTTTCAGATGAAATTATCCGAAATAATAACAGTATTAAATTTTTAAACACCAAATCACATCACTATTCAAATAGTACAGATATCTGATTGCTGCAATCATCGAATATATAATGCGTGCATATAAAATCATATATATATGTTAGTTTTAAATTTCATAATTTCAAGTTGAGAAAGACCAAATATTTTTAGATGTTAGAAACTCTGATTTTGGTGTTTGATAGAAATACTTTGCTCATTTTTAGATCTTCTTCTTTTAGGAAATCAAATTAATCGATTTTTATATCGAATATAGGTTATCTATTTGATATATTCCCAATCAACATAATTCACTGGATTATAGAACCAACTCCAGAAAAGTTCACTTTACTCGTTATTTTTGTAATTAGATTATATAAATTACTAATTAGTATAATGAGTGATATATTTGCTAGTTAGGAAAGCGTATAGCCTTCAATTTGAACTCATTTAAAAACAAATCCGTTTTATATTTATTGTAAACCAGGTAAGCTATTAAGTAAATTTTAAGTAATCAAGAAACAGACATCCTGCATTTTTCAATAAAAATATTTAAATTAATTTTACATATATGGTTGAAAAACTTCCTTGTATAATCAAAACACTTATATTTTTTTATTTAACTTTTTTTTATCATATATCCAATTATCTAATCTATTTAGACTCTATATGGGCTCGTTTTAAAATTAATTATTTGAAATTTAAATGACTATTAATATTCTTCTGTAAATATAACAAATTTATTCCAAAAAAAAGAATTTTAAAAAAAAAATTCAAGTATACATTAGATTTTTCTCTATTTTTATTTATAAAAAAATTGGAATGTGCATCAAAAAAAATTCATTCCTGCACTATCCCCTATCTCCTACGCCTTACGCTTTCCTCATTTTCGTAAAATATTTCATAATCTAATCCAAATATATGCTTTCGGTTTGTGTATTTTTTGGTTATTTATTAACCAAGTAAAATCTTCACCATTTTTATATGGAAGTATAATTGCACAGCATATATATTGTGAATCTATTTTATACCTCCTCATTATCGAGAACTTTTATTTACTTCCGATAGGCCCTCTTATTCCCAATAAAATGTTTTAATTGGTGATTATTATTTCTTAATAAGTTTTAATATGCTTATTTATAAACCTTTTTTTACTTTTTCGCGACCAAAGATTTTTTATATGTAATTTATTGGCTGTATAATTATGAAATTTTTCACTAATTAAGTTAAAAAAAAAATTTATTATTTTTAATAATGATTAAAGTTATGATACTTAAATTAAAGTAATAACTACTCGTATTAACTTATATTAAATTTATATTTAAAATAAAACATTTATAAAATTAATGAGTAAAAAAAGAATTTTTTCAAGCAATCAACGAATACCTCGTATAAAAATTAAAAATTTATTAATATAACTCTAATATGATCATTTAAAATATAAAATTGTATTGAAGATTCTACTTACTAGTTATTTTTGACTATATATTTTGTTAAAATTATCTATTTTTACTATCAAAAATCGGATTTACTTTTTTAAAAACCAATGAATTTTTTTATAAAACCATTTTTGTTTTATTATAATTAATTGGTCTTACTTTTTCTGGAATAAATTTTACTTTTTTAAAAACCATTTATATTTTTTTTGGATTTATGCTAGAAATTTTTTATATATAAAGACTAATTAATATATTAAGACCTAAATGTAAACCTAAAGTATCTTTTAAAAAATTATCTGATATTTTGAGTTTTGGGGAGGGTTTTTTGGATCTTTCTATCTTTTTCATATATTTTATTTATTTATTTTCATATATTATTTTTATCTAACCTTATTATCATCTATTCATCTATAGAATGTATACAAAAATGATAAATCAAATAACATAAAAATCAAATGTAATACAAATAATATATTTACGATTTAAGGTGTGCATAGAGTTTTAATAAACAAATGTAAATCATATTTTGTTGATAAGAGAATATATTAAATTTTTAATATAGCATTTTTATAAATTTTGATCCAAAAAAGTGAATTTAAATATAAAAATTTTATGTGAAATTTTTTTCATATATCTAAATATATTTTAATTTTTAAAATCTTTAAGGAAAATTTTTCTGTATAAGATCATTCTTATCACAATCAAAAAATTAAAAAAATCAAGTAAAATAATCTTTATTACCACTTATAAATTTCTATGGAGTGATATGCGAACTATTTCAAACAATATATTAAGAAAAATTTTATTAAAATCAAAAAAAAAAAAATTTGTGTTTTGTTAAAATATTCGAAGAAAAAAAAAATTAATATCAAATTTTGTTTTATATTCACAAAAAAAAAGCTTTTTACTTTTAGATTAATACCAAAAAAACGATTTATTAAACATTTTGAAACTTAACGCTTTTATATTTCATATACTCAGGCAATAAAGAAAAATACAAAATAAAAGCCGCTTTTAAATGTGCTTCTGAGTTTTTCCTGCACTCCACAAGTTTTTTGAAAATGTCCTAGGATTTTTTTTGGTTCTTATTTTACTAAAAAAGTTTTTTGAAATTTAAACGTCAATATTATGTTAATTTTTTATCATATTGATATCTCGGTCGATAGCTCTCAAGAAAGAGCTGCAATTTTCTATTTTTTATAGTATAAAAATATTAATGAACTTTTTTTTTATGTTTATAAGTTTTGTTTATGTGATATAATAAAAATAATTAATATAACATAGGAATAAAGGGTCAAAACACAAAGAAAAAATCTTTCACAAAATAATTTACGAGAAATAAATATCTTTGCATATAAAAAAAACTTTTCGAATTGGAAATTTTGTGAACTCCTTTGTTAAAGATTTTTTTTTTGTTTTGATTGTTATTTTTATTCCACTTTTGAGAATTTTTTCTCTTCATATTATGAAATTACACAAGATATGTAATAAATTTTACAAATGAGTCTATAATTTTTGAAACTGGGTGACTTTGCACGATAATACAAAGTTAAACAACGTGTAAAGGAAAATTATATAATCTTAAATAGTAGTCATATTTGATTCTGTGAGATTAGAGTAGCTAGAAATTTTATCTTTTTTTATTTAAAATGAATATGGTTTATTTTCTTTTTTTTTATTCACAATTTCATAAATAAATTTTCATTTTTATATTTTTGATTCATATTTCATGAGAATGAATGGGTTTTTAATATGTGAAATCATATAAATCGCATAAATTAATTTAAACTAGCCAATTTAAAAATTTTATCGATTGTTAAATTTATTCCATTATAATAAATAATATAAAAACTGGCTTTTCTTATCCTTGAATTTTTTTCGAGTTTTTCCTGTTCCTTCTATGTTTTTTTTTCTGTGTCAAAGTTACAAAAATATGCCTGATTAGCCCGTAGGGTATGATATAAAAGCACAAGTATATACACTTCTTTTTTTTTAAAAAAAAAAATAATAATAAAACATAATATATCTTTATATGTTTTAATAGTGTGATTAGTATAAATGAAAGTTTAATTAGAAAAACTTTTAGCCATTAAGCCTACCTAAAAAATTCCATGTTCATGATTCGATATTTTAAATTATCTAAATTTTATTATTGAAAATTTAAATCACATTTCCTGTTAAATTTTTCCCATCGCTAATAAATATAAAAATTTCGACATTTTTAATGTATCTAATTCCTTGAAGTTAATTTCTCCAAATTAGACCTATAGAAAAATTCTTACTCTATGATAATTTCAATTGATAGGCCTAAAATATCTATTAATAATTGAGTCCTCTGTTTTAAATAATTTTCTTGATTTTGCAGTTGAATATTTCTAAACTAATTTTTTTTGGTGAGAGAAAATTTTTTAGCCCTCTAAACAAGTACCAATTATGTTTAAATAGTTTTTTTTAATAGAGTTAGTCACTCCGGTTACACATTAAATATATGAAATTTATCATAAAAAATAATTTTTTTAATGTTGGAAACAGCTGAATCGCAGTTATATCTTTCAAAATTTTATCATTAAATTTTTCGGTTTCATTTTTTGATAGACTTTTCATTCTTTTTTTCTTTATGTGATAGAGGTAATTTATCCTTCTTGCATTGGAATCGAATTGTTTACTTTAGGTGGTATATATTGTAACGAGTCTGAAACTAAATCTGAAACTTTACCAACAGCAAAATATTTTCAACTCCAATTCTTAAAACCCTTATATTACATAAATATGAATCTTTTTCACCACATTTAGTAATTGAAATAGACGTCGATACAAAATTTTGGTTTTCATTTGTTGTTCCAGTAATAATCTCGGATTTTTTTTCGCTAATTAATTTAAAAGTGGAATATATGGGCAGTTTTTCAAGATCAAGTGTATCCAAATATGTTTTTCTGAAGTTTTTGTTTTTTTCATTTTTCCCAAGGTACTGAAATGATCTTAAAAATAAGAAATAAAATTTAATGCAGATTTTCCACTAAAATTCAAAAATTTATTCAAAAACTTTCTAATATTTTTTTTGGATTTTTCAATCTAAAATTTCTGAAAGTTGAATATAATTTGGCTATTTGAACATAGTAACTTGTATTAATTATAATCTTTCTAAAAACATTAGAAAAAAACTCCCTTTTTGTAGTAATCTAATATAATTTCATTTACTTAATTTAATTTAATTTTATTATGAACAGATTAGCCAATGACTTTTTAGTCTGTAAACTACTAATCCTCCACTATTTAATATTTTTATTTTTAAATTTGCAGGGCAGTATTTTTCTTTTTTATCCGAAAATGGTAAAATGCTATGGTAAAAATACTATTTAATTCTTAATGTAGAATTTTACGTTCTTTTCCGAGCTCTATCCCGTAGAGGCTCTCAACCAACTTCCAATCTGGAGGCAGGTTTCCCATTATTTATTTTTTATAAAAAATTATTGAAATTTGAATAAGGTATTGGTATTGGACTAATACATTTTATAGGGAATACCAGAACCCAAAATGGATTTAAATTATCAGAATTCGAAAAATTTGAATAAAAAAATAATAAATTATTTTCCGTTTGATATAAATCTGTCTAAAAGAATCGTTATAGAAAAAATACAGGTTTCTTTTTAAGAGAGTGGCTGAAATCCTACATTAAATTTCAACTAAGAAAAATTCGTTAATTTTTGTCCAATAAAATTCCGATTTTTAAAAATTAAAAAAAACACGTATTTTTGCAGAATTAATTTGTTTTTACAGATTGATATTTTTTTTTAATTCAGAGATTTAATAGATTTGAAAATTAAGAGAAATTTCCCGTAGGTCCTCAGTCCTGAAAGCTTTTAACTGTGATCACTCTATATATTTGTTTTTATACCAAATACCATGTAATACTTTCTCAGTTCGGCTAAATTACACCGTGTGATAAATTATTTGGATTGTTTTTTCCTCGTATAATTAAAGTTAAATTTGAATTTTCAATATTTAAAATAAATAAAAATCAAATAAATAATCTGGAGAATTACCAGAAAAAGATTGAAAGCGCTTTAAAGTTCCGAAAAGGACAAAAAGGTTATATCATAATTTGAATAATTGTAAACTGAATAAATAATCATAATTTTATTAACTAATATTATGAAAAATTATACTATTTCTGAAAAAAATAGGCTAAAAGTGAAATAAGTGGGTTTAATTGTATATATATCTTTTTTGAAAATATATATGTTTTTTTAGAAGGATCCGCCAATATAAATTGATAAAAGAATTAGTTTTTGAATAAATAAAAATTCTATAAACCAAAAAAAAAAAAGACATATATTAGTATAATGGCGTTATTTTAGAAAATTTTGATTTATATGAATAAAATTATTTGATTGAAATAGAAGAATATTTATCGAAATAGCGTCAATTTTTTAATAAAAATCTATTATCTATATTAAAATCTACTTATGTTATAAAATTTTATTTATTTAAGATTTTTTTTGCTTACAAAAATATATCGAAATTATTAAAATGTGTGTATAAACTCGGGATAAAAAAAAATCGCGCTATTTATATTTTTAGTTGTTTAAAAATTCCAGAAAAAAGTAAAAATAATTCCTCAATCATTGTGCAATACGTATTAAGATCAGTATATATTATTGATAGAATTAATTGAGCCCTT
>LSSL01000444.1:0-16753 GCA_001953115.1 Smittium mucronatum | reverse complement strand
GGGGGGGGGGGGTTAATTAATGGCTGATCTATTACATAGTGAAAATATCTTACCATTAGATATCAAAGATACCATTAAAACTACATTTTATTAAAAAAATAAGAGGTAATTACAAAAATAGGCAAGACTTTGAAAGTACTATCAAAACTAGTCAAATTAATATACGTGATTTCAAATCGACGAATAAGAGCTAGTTTTTTTTTTTGAGAAATATAAATAAGACAGTTTATAGGAAGAAAATCCACGACACGTTGTTATTTTCATTATCCATTGGTCCAAACTATGATGCATAATAAGTTCTCGCTTTGTCATTATTTTGCTCTAGAAAAGGAAAAGCTGCCCCTATTGTGGGGCTAAAGTTTTGAGGTATCATATTTGAAGTATATAAGAGTGTTCTGTTCTTTGAAAAGCTAAAATTAATAGAGGGTTTTGAACTTTTTATCACTTTATTGGCTTGAATATAGGTTATTTAATGCTCTTCTAGCCATACATTTCTTACACTTCATAAACATAAGAGTAATTCAACCAACGTATTTTTCTAATGTTTAAACCCAAAACATTCCTTTTAAATAAAATAAGGGTAGGGAATCTTAAAAAAATAATGGGGTTTTATAATTATTTTTACTGTTTAATTTTTCTGAGGTCCTCAGTACGCTAAAAAACTTTCGCATCTTTAAAAATAGTGTATATAGAAATGATATAGAAAATATATATCTGCTTTTTAACAATGTAATATTAGTACGAAGGTGGTTTTGAATCCTTTGTAAAATTATCTGTTTAACAGAAAATTTGTTATTTTAGAGTATTTTGATTTTAGTTTTGTTAAACTGTGAGTACCAAGAAAAATTTATATTTCGAAATGCAATTTTGATGACTTTAACTTTTTATATATTAATTTTACAAGTATTATTTGATATTTGATTTTAATATTAATCTTTTAATGAACAATATATATTTATATATCAAAACTTGCAACATCGGTGATACATGTCAATTTTAATAATATAAATACCCAATTATAACATTAAATTTACACTAGAGAATGGACGTTTAAATATGGACAAATTAAGAATGGTATATTTTTTCTTAGTTTAGAATGTTGAAATTAAGTCAATTGTGACTAACTAATTATTGTTGTGTCCAAGAAAGTGGTAGCTTTAAAACCCAAAGTCAGAAATAATTCAATTAAAAATATTAAGAAAAGTGAGAAATAGTGTAGAATGTGGGGTTAATTATACATAAACCTCGAATGAGCTTTAAAAAATGAAGTGAAATACACGGGAAAAGAACAAACACCATACATGTATGGTGTATTAGTGATTAGGAATAGTTTTTCGATAAAAATGATTATCTTTTCAGAGATAAATTTCAGTTTTTTCAAAATTGCCAGATGAAATTCAAATGATGTATCTTAGCTTTAACCCCATAATAATGGCGGCTTTTCTTTTTCTAGAGAAAAGTAGGGACAAAGTGAGAACTTATTTCGCATCATAGTTTGGGCCAATGGATAATAAAAATAACATTGTGTCGTAGATTTTCTTCCTATAAACTGTCTTATTTATATTTCTCAAAAAAAAAAACTAGCTTTTATTAGTCGATTTGAAATCACGTATATTAATTTGACTAGTTTTGATAATACTTTCAAAATCTTGCCTATTTTTGTAATTGCCTCAAAAAATAATAATATCTTTAAGCGTTCGTATTTTTTCAAGTTTTTATTGAACCGAACTCCTTAAATTAAGAGCACTCTTATAAATAAATGGCAAAGAAGTCATGTTTATCTTTAAAAATTGTAATAGTAAGTAAATAACCGTCGAATTAAAAACTATTTGGATCTAATGAAAAATAATCATTGATTAAGCATAGCCACTTAACATTGATTGCTTAAAAGCCATTAAATGGAATATGTATAGCTTTAATCAGTTAATAGAGACTTTATTGAATTTATCACACATAATGAAATAAACCGCCAAAAAAACTTTTTTTATACAGATATTTGTTAATAATTGATATGAAAAAGTTTTTGGAGTAAGGAATTTTCAAAAATATTAATTATTGGGAAAAAATAATAGAAGTTTTGAAATAAAAAGCTTTGTTTTGAAATAAATTTTCAATTAATTTTTTGAATTTCTAACAAGATTTACCACCCAGTTATTAATTTATTACCGAATAATTTAAATAACACCTTTTATATATCAAATTAAAAAGACCTATTATGGGAGATTCTTTCGAAGGCCAGATTTTTTTTACTGTGCTTACTATTGGCTATACTTGAATTTATAAAAAAAGCAGTCCAATAAAAATAAAAAAATATGCTGCTCTAATAAATTTCACCACTTTATCAGTAGAAAATCAGCCTCTAAAATTCATATTTTGAATTGCTAAATAAATTAATCCGGATCTTATCTCAATCTTTCCAAATTAGGAAAATAGTAAAAATTTAATAGTAAAGTGTCCGTTCTATAAGGGAATCTCCCATATATCTTATCGCAAATTTAGTTTTGATTCGAACTAGTTATGATCTTTTGGCCACAATTAATTTAAGATTAGAACCAAAAATAAATTATATAATACACATAACTATAAAAAATCTAAATTATACCTATAAAGCATACCCATTCATATTAAAAACCAATGAGATAATAACTTTTTAATTTAGTTGGAGTGAAATAAAAACCAAAAGTGATTATAAATTATATTTGTGAAATATATGCTTTTGAAAAGGTTTTATCCAATGCTGTACGATTTTTATTTCGCCTTTTAAGCTCTTCTAAATTTGGAAAAATAACTATATTGCCCATTGTATCCAACCAAATTTATTTCTATGTCAAAATATTCGCCTATTTTTCGCAATGGAAATTCAATTGGATAAATTTTTCAAATAAAATTGATTTTGAGAAAGTAATACAATATTAGTCAAAAAGTAAGTACGTAAATTAAATGCAAATATAATTAAGAAATAACAATGGTATTAAAAAATAAATACCTGCTGTTATTTAAAAATTCCATATATCAAAAATAGTATATTAGAAAATTATGAATTGTATTATTTTTATGATAAATATCGAAATTGCTTAAATTTGGAGTAATTATTGAGCACTATCGAATTTATTTAATTACCCAAAAAAAAAAACTTATTTTAATCCTCGTTATTAACTAATAACTATGCGCAAATTTATTTTTTATATAGGGGATAAATTCAATAAAGTCTCTAAATCCATTTATTCACTTCATTCCTGAAAATTTTAAAGTTATTTACTAAAATATATGTTTATTATTAAAAAAAAGAACATTAAATTTTCTATTGATTTTGTATTTCATTAGTTTCAATAAAATATAAAATTTTAATCTGATTTAAAAATCAAAGGGACCAAAAAAATTCTTCAAGATAAACACTAAACCTAAGGTTGAGATATATTACTATGGTTTATAGGTGACATTGTACTTTTTAAATTACACTAAAATAAAATTACAATCAGCTTTGTACTATTTTTGGTTGGGGGTAACGGGGACAGCGCAAAGCAATTTGGAAGATACCGACTCCAGAGGAAGACCATCTTGAAGCAGAAGGAGCCTATCGTTTAACACAGCTGAGACATATTATGGTGCATATGTCCGTCGCTCGACAGTCAAAAGGATCTAAGTGTCTAGGGCTATTTGTGGGAAAGCCATGTCAATCGATACTACGTTTGTGTAGGAGTCTAAGTTCATTAATTCTGTTAGAATTGGACTTTGAATAGGAGCTCAATGGTTTCGTTGAACTATTGTCCGTTTACAAAAAGCATAATTCTTGACTGAATACGACCCCAGCCATACACCCACTTAAAGAAATTCCAGGTGGAGGGGGTCTTTAGGGTGGTAGATTACATCCTTTTCCTGTAGGTACTCAGCCGATATTTCGGCAGAGGTACTTATTGTAGTTTGGATAATAGTCTTTTTAATGTTTCTTTTTTCATTTTTTCATTTTTTCATTATTTTAAGTATGGTTTTTAATGAAGTTATCTTACAAGAAAACTCCATGATATAAAAAAATTAATATCGTACGACCTACATTTCAAAATACACGTTTTGCATTTTAAAAAGGTTAAAAAATTCCAATGCGGAATCTGCTAGTTTAAAATTTCGTTTTAGATGAATTTTTTTTGACTTTTCCGTCTTTATACTCATAAAGCTAAAGCTTTAAAACATCTCTCGCTCTCCTTCATATTTTTCTAGCCGGATTAGTCAATGAAAGTGATGAGCTCCACCATAAAAAATGGATTTCTTTATTACCATTTTTTATCCGAGAATTTTATTGATGCGAATTCTCAAATGGAAAATTTGATGAATAATGAATTAATGAAAAATGATAGAATTTAATTGCGATAAAAGCTCAATTCTCCAAATTATGGGCTCAATAATAAGCCTAGGATTATGGAATTTAATTTCAGGGGATTAAAAAATCTCCTAGAAAAGCTCGAGCACTATTCCAAGTCGGCCTATCCAGATATTCTGGCACTATAGGAAAAAAAATTTAAATAAAAAAAAATTAGACATAGAATATCTGGATACACCTGCATAGAAGCTAAGACAAACACAAACGAAAAAAAAAACAGTCCTATTGTTGGATATTAAAATAAGTCTGGATTAAAAATAAGTGGATATAAATCAGTCCAAAAAAAATGGATAGCTAGAATTTTAAGCGGTAAATATTATAATATATATAAATTTGGCATGATGGTGACGGATTTACAAATACCAGGTGTTAATATTAGGCGCAAGAAATCCAAAAATGAAATTTTCGAACTTTCTCAAAGGGAGAGTTTTTAATCCAAAATAAAAATAAATCTATGGGAGTTTAACTTTGAGATTCCCATACCAATAAACTTTATATCTAGACTAGAAATTTACCATAAAATTGCAGAGGTGAAAAATTCTTCCAGATCAAGAACAATAAGGGTGAAATAGGAAGAATTATCATCATATATTCTACTCTGGACTGAGAAGCAAGACAAACTGGTGCACCGCAAATAAAAATCTGGAAATATACGACCATATGCAGATTTACTCTGAGTTTAATATCGATTCACTGAAAATTCCGAAAAAAAATCAAAATCAATATGAAACGAATTCTATTGGCCACAGACAAATTAATAAATAGTAACCGACTTAGTCTATTTATTAATGCCGATATCGATCTAAATAAAAAATTTTAAGCAACTACTGCTGATACCGAGATCTGGTCAAAACCCCTGTCCAAAAAATCGATTTCTACCATTAAAAATCGTAGGAATAAATTTCAAGATTATCTGCTTGGTAAAATCGATCAAATACATTAATTGATTGCCAAATAGAACTCAATATACACAGTAAAAGCTGATCGAAATTTCCAATACGATAAAAAAATTAAATTGCTATATGATCAAATAATAAATAATGACCCCATAAATTACCGGAGAAAAATCAAATCGTAAATTTGGATCACGCTCAGAAGAATCTCGGATGCTCCAATGTACGATAAAAATAAAAATTCATTATCTGATAACTGAAAAAAATAAAAAATCTACAAATTTGGAACAATTATTTCAGAGAATTGGCCAATGATACCCTTGGTAATATCAGAAGTCAATTAAGTGGGAATAACTGGTATCCACTGATTGTGACTACTTATCAGAGTTCGAATATAATATCAGATGGTCTGATATTAATGCATCGCTATCTGAAACACCCAATAACAAGTAACTTATTTCTGATATGTTGCCTAATGATGTATGGAAACTAGTGGACTCATAAAAAATTCCATATTCAAAAATGGAAATTTTTTTTTTAAAAATTATCAACTTAATCTACGATTCTGGGAAATACTAAATAATATGAACACTATTATAATATTTCCTGTGCCTAAAAAAAGAGATATGAAAGACCCAAATAATTATCGGGGAATTTCGCTGATTCCAACCCTTTAGAAGCCACTATCCAAAATAATTGTTACAAAATTGTCACAAATCGATAAGAAATACAAAATATTAGTCGAATAACAAGCCGGATTTCGAAATTTCGAGGAGTGCACCGCTCAAGCGACCACCCTATACAAAATTTCTCGGCGAAGAAAAATTAAAAATAAAAAAACCTTCATATGCTATATCGACCATAGCAAAGCCTACGACCGAGTGCCCCATACCGCACTGCTCTGCAAACTGAAGGCCATTGGGATTGGCGGGAAGTTACTCACGCTATTTGGGGCCTGTATAGGTCACCAGAAATAGCTGTTAGGATTGGAGATGATGTCTTCAAACCTACTGACTACCTATGAGGGTTGCGACAAGGCTGCTCATCCTCACCAATTCTCTTCGATTTTTACATAGACAAAATTTTCAGGGGCATTCATAGTGTATATGTTCCCATTATCATCTCTAGGATACCTGGGCTGCTCTTTAACGATGATACTGTGCTATTTGTCGAATCGTAGACCGATATGCGATTTTAATTAAATCAAATATCTGATCGATAAAGCAAATGGAAGATGACTGAGAATGCATCCAATTACGTCTTAATGAATTTCGTCTGTCCCAAATCGTCCAATTTGATATTACAAGCCCAAAATATCCCAAAAACTGATCAGTACACATATTTGGGCTATATTATGAACTATAAATGGGACGTGTCTGGGACCATCAAAAACAAAAAACTAAAGGCCAGAAAGGCATTCCACACTGCATATAACTTCTTGAAACGTAGCGACGTACCCGTTAGCCTAAAAATAAAATTCATAAATTCGGTTCTAATGCTTATTGTCTGTTGCAGAGGCGAGACCTTTGGCATGAGAGAAGCCAGAGTCAAGCCGATCCAGGACTATATCGAAAAAGTCATCAGACTGGTTGCTAGTTTTGGTAAGTCTGCCGCGATGGAGTGGGTCAGAGACGAGCTAAGGATAAAATCTGTCTTCTTAAAGACCAGCACTTCTCGAGAGCGAGCATATCACAAATGGCCAAGCTTGATATTTTGGATAGCCGACCTCATTAAGTCGCCCATCAATGCCATAATAGCCATCTGGATGACCGGGAGTGCAAGATGGATAAAAAAACTTTGTGTTCAAAATTCAAAAGGTCAAACAACCATCACTATAGTCGACAGGAAAAATAAAAACAACCAGTCTAAAGTCCACCAGTGGACGGATGATCGAAAATTCGGTGATTAAGGGGACTGGATCAATCACCAACTACTTCATCCGGACATATAGCTAGGATTCCGGGACATTGGGAAAATGCGAAAAGGGACCTTCCAGACATCCCAAAGACCGTCAAATATGAAAAATTTATACGAAAATTTTTAAAAAAAATGTCCCTCCTGCAAAATCGATGTGGCTAAAACTGTCGTTCACATTTTATTAAATTGCTACCGATTGGAAAAACATCGAAACGAGTCGATTGGCGGGTTATTACCTGCACCGATCCGCTAAGACTATAAAAAAAACTTTCGAATGTTAATTAAACCCAGTTTGGGATAGTTTGAAAACTCATTGGGGGAGGGGGGGCTAATAATACTATAATTCAGCTCCAAGCTGACGCCGCTGGTCTTAGATTTGTACTTGAGACAGCTAAATTTCTGATTGGAATCTGCTTGCCGCGAGTACTTAAGCTCCAGAGCTTAAGTGATTAGCCAGCCCTCTTGAGCCAATGCCCTCGAGGTATGAAGCTGCTAGAGCGGCACAGGGGAGTTGGGTAAAAAAAAATTAATTTTTCAAATTATGATATTATAACTTTAAATTAATTTTTAAATAATTTTACGCAATATTATTATGAGTCACGTATATTTGATTTAATTTTATTACTTTTCTAAATAAAATGTTGATAATAAAATTTATAATTCTTTCAAAATCAATTTTTTTTGATTAAATTTACAGCACATTGTTTAAATAATGGATACCAGAGAGGATATAGCTGGATCAATGCTTTTAATAATATTTGAGTATAATTGAAGCTTGAAAAAAATGATAGGGATTAAGTAGCTTTTATAGAATTTTAATTTATCTTACATAAATATTTATTTTTTAGTTAATGCAAATATCATAATAGTATTTTATTTAAACGCTTTTTAAATCAATGTTTTTACTTCCAATATAGTCCAAAAATAAAAATGAAATACTTTAATTCTGGTATCATACCGATGAAAACTGTCAAATATAGTTATGAGTTATTTCAATAATTTTCGATTATTAATATATTTGGAATAATATGTTGGAATATTAGTTCAGCTTTTTTGCAAATCCAGTAAAATATTTTTGAAATTACGATCTTTATTATTGTTTTTTGATAAATGTAATTGGTCGATCTTGAATATCGTAAATTTTTTTCAATAAAGCGAAAGGTTTGGATTGATATTTATATCGATTAAATTTTTCTTTTTTTGTCTAAATAAAAACACATAATCTAAAAAATAAATTTTTTTAATACTAAGAAAAAATATTGAAACGGGAAAATCACAAAAAAAATATTTAGGGAAAATTTAAGTACTAATATAATAGGAAAAATACTAAAAATGTATGATATTGAAATCTTCTTATCGATTTATTTAAAAGTCGGCAATTTCAATTTTTTTCCCCTACATATTTAGTCCATTATTCTATTCTATTTTTTATTTCTGCATTGTGATTTGTTTAAAAAACACATAAAGTTTAATAAAATGACAAGATTGTAAATTTCAGGGTGACCAAAAAAAATAATCGCATAGAAAAATAAAATGAAATTAATAAATAAACCGATATATAAAGTTGGAAATTAATTAGAATGAAGTATTTAACAATTTAAAGACTCAATTAATAAAAAAAATATGTAATATAAACAAGATCATTAATATTTTCTACTAGAACTTCAGTATGTTAAGATATGGATTTTACGTTGAATATAAATAAACATTACAAAAATTAAATATAAAAAATATGAGTATTTTCCAATATTATTTATCTTAAAGAGTATCTTTAATATGCTATTATTTGACTTGATTTAATTTCTA
Organism: Smittium mucronatum; assembly: GCA_001953115.1. Classification (NCBI taxonomy): domain Eukaryota; kingdom Fungi; phylum Kickxellomycota; class Harpellomycetes; order Harpellales; family Legeriomycetaceae; genus Smittium; species Smittium mucronatum. Next base: position 7,762 of record LSSL01000444.1, on the reverse strand, counting down.
AACTAATAAATCCATATCAGAAAAATTAATTACAACTTATCTTCATTTAAATATATATTTTTTCTTTATTTTTAAGCATAAATTATCTTTAGCAAGAGGTTACTTTAATTGTTAATATATCTACACATTTTATTTGCAAATGATTTTTAAATTAACCAGTGATTTAATACAGGATTAAGTGTCATTACCGGCGTTTCAAATAGGAAAAAGGTTGATTATTATAGTTAAATAATGATTTATATGCCACGGTAGTTCAGCATCAATTTTTGGAAAAATCTACATCTTTAACACACGTTTTCTCTAGCAATGAATAATTATTAGTATCAAGGGTTCTCTAATTAATAAAAATCTTCAAAATAAATGTCTAAAAATAATGTGTTTATATTTTAAAAATATTATTTAAGGAGAAGGAAAAGAATCGAGTTTATTATCGAGTTTTTTTTTTAAAAAAATCAAAATAAAATTTTATGGCTAGAAATTTTATTTTGAATATTTAAACACTATTAAAATAGCTATTGATTTTTCATGATTTAACAGCAAGATAGTGCTACGATTTTATTGATACCCGTCTTATATGAGATCTTTTATACGAATCATATAATTTAACTGAAAAAGCAGATAATAAAATGATTATTTGAAAAATTATGGACCTATAAAAATAAAAATAATTTTATGAAAGCTTTCACAACTAAAAAAAAAATCAGAAGCGTTGTTTAATTTTCAATGTATGATTTTTTTACAACTCAATTTTTTTTATTCCAGGGAAAAATAGCTGCTCTGTAAATTAAAATATTTTTATAGATATTTTTTTAGTTATAAAATATGAATATCACAGCAGCAACAAAAAAATATCTGAATTTTCGTTACTTGTATTTTATGTAATTTTTTTTCTTTAAAATTCATGAATAACGCAAATAAATGTTTATTTTATGTATTAAATTTTTTCTTTAATCTTTTAGAGTATAGATCTCTTGTATTAGGTAAAAAAATATTATAAAAAATTCATTTTATCTGCTTGCGAAAAGATAAAGTTTAGGCTAAAAATAAATATTCATCGGAAGTTTATATAGACGTTTTATTAAATTTTATTAAAAAATAGAATTTTTAATCATAGAAATGATGTTATATAGATTTAATTTTGTATTTTAAAAATAATTCTTATAATTATCGGTTTTAGAAATTCGTTTTCTTTTTATATATTTTTCAATAAAAATATCCTTATAATTATAAAATAATTTTAATTAATGTTTTAGACGTTATGCTTATATTAAATCCCTTTAAATTAATTTTAATCTAAATTTCTGTATTTTGAAGTTAATATAAATTGTTAGCACAATTTATCTGTTTTTTTTGAAAAAAATATGGTTTAATATAAAGATATTCGGTTTTTACTGCCTCATTGTATTAAAATTATATTTTTAACAAGTAATAATACTTAAAATAACAATTTTTTTATTATTACTATTTTTGCTGAGAGAAAATTAGATTCTTTTTATTTTTCTTAAGTTTTCATAGATTTAATTAAATATATATATATATATATCTAATTCAAAGGTTTTTTCATTTTTTTTTAACGACCCTTTTATTCTTTTAACAAATAAAATTAATATATAGTAAATATCATTTACTGAGAGTGGGATACTATTTTCTAAAAATTAATTTTACTAATGTTTATAAATTAATTTTGTGTATTCTATAATTAATAACTAAGCCTAAAAATAACATGATTTAATAGGGAAGAAAATAAAATTAGAAAGTCAAATTATCTTATTAATAATTTATTTAAATAATGTAATTAAGGATATATGTGCTTTTAAATATGATAATTACAATTTTTATCGATACCTGTTTAATGTATCAATTTTCACGCTTCATTTTTTATATCAAAGATACATATCACTTATAAAAATATCTTTTGAAAATCTCAAGTTAAAAAAAAATATATGAAAAATTCTAAATTCGCTATAAAAGATCAAAAACGTCAATATTCACATAAAACCATAAGAAAAATTTTTAATACATGGTTTTTAATAGTTAACCAATAAAAATGAATTTTTTTACCATCGAATAGGATATATCTCATGATCCTAGATTAAGTTTATTATTGATTTTGACCTCCAAAATAAATTTAATTTTAAGAGTCTAATTTGAAGCTTCAATAATTATTACTGTTGGATTTTAAAATTATTATTAAATTAAGACGAAAAAGATTTAAAAAATTCTTTCACTAATTTTGTAATTATAAGATATTGAATTTATATTTATATTTATTTTTTGACTAATAATCTATGTATATAAAAAAAAAATTGGTAGATTTATTAGCCTAATTTCAGAAATTTAAAATTTGACTATCTCTTTAAATTTCATATATTAAAATTTGGTTATATAATTTAACTCTTTCATATAGTAAAAATTTAATGAGTTTAAATTTTTGGATATTTTTCTTTTCTAGTACTGATATTTGAAATAATACTATTATAAAAGCAAATTTTGAATATGGTATTTTTATAACGTGAAAATTAAAAAAAAAATTGACAGCTTACTCTATAGGATTAGATTAAAATTTTCTTTTGATGAGGTAAATATTATCTATTCTAGTAAATAAATATCTTAAACCCTATTTTTCAATAATTAAACCACTTAATCTTTCACCAGTTGAGTTAATACAACCCTTTTTAATTAAATATATTGAAAAAAAAATTAAACATTTGACTCATTTGCACATTTCCTATTTAGAAGGTAGAAAGAACATTTAAATCTAATAAGTTTTTAAAATGTGGATCTCTCACATCACATAATTTCAAACACATATGATGTTTTTTTATAGCTTCGAATTTACTTTTTGTTAAAAATTGTGTTATATTTTAAAAAATTCCTATTCGCTTGAAAGCTTTGTTGATGGATTTATATTTTTTCAATATAAAAGAATAATACCCAAATAAATTTGATTATATTTCAAAAAAAAATTTTTTTTGAATAGGCTTAAAAAGATTTGTGATAAAATAAATCTGATATGTTGAAGAATCTCCCTTAGTCTAACTTTTTTTGAATATGAATATTTTTTTACTGTATATAATATAGTTCAAATTGATCTTAGGTATTTTTATACAACTATTTTTGATAAATCCATCATATATTTAACTCTAAGCTAAAAATAATTTGGATACCAAATTAAATACCAATTTTATTGTTCCAATATTTACTATTTCATTGATTATTTTATCAATATAAGGCAAAAATAATTATTAATTTCACAATTAGGAGGCTGAAATTTTTTATTTAGCAATGCGAATAATTTCAAAAAAATTATCAGTGAACTGGGAATAACATTATTCGGTCAAATTTTTATTTCAAGGATATTTTGTTTAAGTAAGAAGGTTGAATTATGAGGCATCTGCAAATAAAAAATATGTTTGTGTGCATTTAGATTAAATAAATAATATCAAAACGGGTTTTGAACTAAAGTTGAAAATATTATTTCTATTATTAAAATCTATCGGGAGTTCAGAAAATGTATAAAAAATAAAATAAAAAGTATATATGTCTATTTTTTTCAATTTTTTTCGATAGCTTATTATCAATTAATTCAGTAGCTTTAAAATATCATATTTATCGTGATTCTTCGATATATCACCAGTATATATAGCCTATAGCTATGCACCATTCATCAAATCATAATGTTAGCTGAGGTTTTTAGTGCGGAAAAAATTTCAAAATTTTTTTAAATAAATTTATCACTTATTAATCTAATATATTGTGTATAATTATAATTTTAGAACATATTAAAAAAATTTCTACTTGATAAAATCCTTGTTAGTGTCAATTATTTTTAAATTTTTAAATATATTATTTTTAATAATTCGAACTCCATTAATGATACAGTATTACTATTGTGGGAAATAGAATCTTATCTCCTTAGTTCGAAAGGAAATATTAAATTAATTTTTTTATTTTTTAAATAAATTAAATTTATTAATATATCAATTTCGTATATAGCATTATTTAATAAATTCAAAACTATAACAGAATAAACTATATCATTATGAAATTAGAAATAAATAATAGAATTATATGATATAAAACTATCTTATATGCGCTAATTTATAAAAAAATAACTTGGAAAATAGATCAAAAATAATTCGATTGTATTGCACCTATGTTAAAATAAAACAAAAATTTTATAGTTTTTATATAATAGTTATAATTATAAAAATTCTAGATCAAACTTTATTTAAAATTAAAAAATATGTTAAAATTTTTTATTATATTACAAATATGCATTTATATTTTTTAATTAGATAAACTTTTTAAAACCATTTTTTACAAAGAAAAACATTTTAAATATTAAGATATATAAAAATTTCATCGCAAAATTTGCCATTTTTTCCTAGCAGCTTGATAACTCATAGATATTGATTAAAATATTCTAGAAAATTGTTTATTATTTGAATATTAAGCTTTTATTAAATCATATGAGAATAAGAAATCTTTCTATTTCCATCAAAAATTCAATATCCACGTTTTTAGCCTAGCTCTCGCTGAAAATAATTATATCCCCCACCCACAAACCACCCAGCCTATTTTTCGATCATCTTTAGTATGGAATTTTTTGAAATTGCAAGTAAATTTAGATCCAGGATTCGAATTATGCTGGGATGGACAGAAAAATCCACAAATTTTGCTTTTTATTTCATAGATATCAATAAATTTCGATGTGGCTAATAGTTTTAGGCTCACTGAGTTTTGCAGAGAAGAATTTTTTTAAATTTTTTTCTTCTCAGTAATTCTTATTTTACATTAGCCAGACGGTCCATAATTTCTGCGTTTTCTTTTTCTTCATGTCTCGGAATCAGAGCTTTAGCTCAGAGCACAGCAAAACAAGATTTAATCAGTTTCTTATTCGCAAATTTTATATCCATTTTCATTTTTTGGTTTTATAATGGGTATTTTTATTTATACTGTATACTACGGTGATTTTTATTTTAACCTTTTGAGTTTAAAAAAATAAAAAAAATTATATATTTTGTACTCTCAGCCACTCAGGTGATCATTCTGACATTTATAACATATTTTTTTGGTCCGCAATCCATGATTTTAAAAATTTCCACTTGAAAAATGGATGCTCTCTAGCAACACTATAGTTTTTTAGAGGACTGTTTTTATAAAAATTTCGATCTATACTCGTTCCATGGAGGCAGGTTTAGACAAATTTAAACCAATTGAATATATTTCCTATTTAGACTTTTGCATTTTTGATTTTGGCTATTTTTATGCCAAAGGTCTCTCATCCGTAAAATAAAATAGGCCTCAGAACTTAATTTAATAATTTTAACTTTAAGCTAGTAGGAACTTAAGCAAGTTTCGGAGAGTTATAATCAGCCTAGATAAACTTTCTGACCTTTGATTTTCAGTTTTTAATGTTTCTGAAACTTCCAATTTATTGTTAATTATATACCCCAAAATTTATATTGATTTATGTTTGGGATTTTTCGGAAATCTAATAACATATCAGATTACAGGTGGCAAGCAAAATTCATTATACTTAAATTGGATTAATTTTTTGTTTTCTCAAAATTTTACGGTAAATCAGTAATTTGGTTTAATACCAATTTTATAGAGGTCTTTAATTATGCCAATAACACGGAATAATCTGTAAAGAGAGTCCACGTATCATAGAAATGCGTTCAGGCTATAATAAAAATAGTTGTTTTTAAGAATATTCTCAGTATAAAAATATTTGAGTACATTGGTAGTAATTGGGCTTAGAAAAAACCATCTCTAATTAAAACTGCTATTTTATTATATCTATACAGGCCCCAATATAGCATTGAGTTTTCTTCCATCAATCACAATAGCCTTCAATTATGTATTAGCACGGTGTTGGGCACTCATAATGGAAATACATGTAGTAGAAATAATACATGTAAGTTTTTTTTTGTTTTTTTCTCTGTAAAATTTAGTATAGATTGGTCGCTTGAGCGGCAAACTCTTCGAACTTTTGGAATCAGAATTTTTCTTTGCCAAATATTTCATATTTTTTATCGATTTATTCTAATTTTGCAGCTATGATTAAGAGTAATTTCTTTAAAAGAGTAGAAGGTTGTAAAATAACACAATAATTAACTTATTATTCATATCACCATTTATAAGGACCGAAATTACAATTAACCCATCCATATTATTTGGGACTATGCCAGAATCTTACATTAAATCGTTTATTTTGAAAATTAATTCCTTCATTTTTGGAACTGGAGTTTTTCTGAGGCCACCAGTTTGAATAGCTTACCGAGTATTCAATTAGGTCCAGGAGTCGTTTTTTAGTGTATCAGATAGCAGTAATACACTTTTATACCATACATATTATGGAAGCATTGTAGGAAGTATACATAGTCAAATAATATTAGTATTTCCTGATCATTTCATTGAATATATTTCCAGAAATACCACTTTTCAACTACTGAAATGCTGTTCAAAATTTTTAGCATTTTGTTTTTATCAGTTATTGAATTTTTATCTTTATCTTACACTAGGACATCTGAGATGCTCCTGAACGTGAAACCAGTGTACGATTAAATGGTTATTTATCAGCTTCTGAAGTTATATAATTTTTTATTTATTTATTAGTTTCATATATTTTATATAATTAAAATTATTAACAGCTTTTATTGCAATAATTGAGTTCTATTTGGCAATAAACTAATCAGATTTGATTGATTTTTCCATTCCCATAACCTATAAATTTATTCCTACGATTTTTGATTATAGAAATCATTTTATTTAACTGGGGTTTTGACCAGACATAAGTAGCCACAAACTTTGCTTGAAGCCTCTTATATTCTACCCATTACATATCAATAAGACCTTAATGAAGCTGATTTATATTAGTATCAGCATCAATTAATGGGCTAAATCTATTAATATTGATTAATTGGTCGGCGGCCAATAGAATTCTATTTGCGTTCATTTTCATTTTTACAGCTGATATTATGAGAAATCGTAATTATACATAAAAGAAATCGGTATATGGCCATATTTGTCGATTTATATGCTGGAAGAGTACCAGTTTACTATGCTGCTGAGTATTTTTTTTTAGTATGGGATATATAATTTAAAGTTAAAAAAAAGTTATAATATCATAATTAATAAAATTAACAAAAGTGAAATTTTTTAAAAAGAATTTCACCCAACTCCCCTCTGCCGCTCTAGCAGCTCCATACCTCGAGAGCAATGGTTCAAGGGTGATGGTGAATCACTTAAACTCAGGAGCTTAAGTGTTCGTGCACGCGGATGCCAATCAGAAATTTGGCTGTTTCCAACACAAATTTATGATCGGCTGTGTCAGCTTGTAGCTGACTTAAAGTATGTTTAGACTCCCCCCAAGGAGTTTTCCAACTATCCCCAACCGGGATTCATTGAAATTAGAAAGTTGGTTTTTTATGTCCGAGCGGATCGGTGCTGGTATGAACCGGCCGATCGTCTCATTTCGCTGTATGTCCCATCGGGAGCAATTTAATAAGATGTGGTCGACAGTTTCGGGCACATCGAATTTGCAGAAGGGACAATATTTTTTAAATTTTTCATCTAAAAACTTCATATTTGATAGTCGCTGGACGGTCTGGAAGGTTCCAATTCGCATTTTCCCGATGTCCTGGGGGCCTAGTTTCAGGTCAGGGTACAGCAGCTGAAGATTCATCCAGTTTCCTTTTCCGCTGATTTTTCGGTCCACCGTCCACTGGTGGATTTTAGACCGGTTATTTTTATT
>LSSL01000442.1:3724-41719 GCA_001953115.1 Smittium mucronatum | reverse complement strand
GACCTAATTAAGTCGCCCATCAGGGCCAGAATGGCCACATGGGTGACCGGCAGTGCAAGATGGATAAGAAAAATTTGTGTTCAAAATCCATAAGGTGAAACAACCATCACCATAGTCGACAGGAAAAATAAAAATAACCGGTCTAAAATCCCCCGATGGACGGTGAAACGAAAAATCGGTGGAAAAGGAAACTGGATGAATCTTCAGCTGCTGTACCCTGACCTGAAACTTGGCCTCCAGGACATCGAGAAAATGCGAATGGGGACCTTCAGGACCGTCCAGCGACTATCAAATATGAGATTTTTAGATGAAAAATTTAAAAAATATTGTCCCTTCTGCAAAATCGATGTGCCTGAAACTGTAGACCACATCTTATTATATTGTTATCAATGGGTCATACAGCGAAATGAAACGATCTGTCAGTTCATACCTGCACCGATCCGCTCAGACATAAAAAAACCAACTTTATTATTTCAATGAATTCCGGTTGGGGATAGTTGGAAAACTCCTTGAGGGGGAGTCTAAACATACTTTTATTAAGCTACAATCTGACATCACCGAACTTAAATTTTTGTAGGAAACAGCCTAATTTCAGATTGACACCCGCGTGCATCGAACACTTAAGCTACCGAGTTTAAATGAATTACCAACCCCTTTAAACAAATGTCCTCGAAGTATGGAGCTGCTAGAGCAGTAGAGAAGATTTGGATGAAATTTTTATAATTTTTATAATTATGTTTTTAGAACTTTTTATAAAGTTTGGAATAAATTTCCCGTAAAAAAAAATGGAAACCAAAGAGTTAAATGAGTTGAAATTATTCCTTTTTGTAATTTAATTTATTAAATTATGGGAGAGATGTCGTAAAATAATTATTTCAATATGAAAAATACCCAATTACTTTAATTTTTTAACCCATAATGGAGGTGTAGTTTATATTGAGAGGGAAGTTTTAAGTATCGATAAAACTACATCAAATGGTTTCTCTCTCCTTTAGAATTTTTTATTTTGTTCATCCAATAAAATTGCATTATTCCATTAGCGAAAAAGTTCATTTTTTATATTATTTCAAAGTATTATTGACACTAAAACAGCTGATATAAGCAGACCAGCTAGCATTAGAGAGCTGTATTTTGCATTCAGGCAATCTGAGCTTAGTTCGCAACAATTATTTAATGCTCTTGTAAGAAAAAAGAGCCTAAAAGTCAAAAAAAAAAAAACGATCGAGATATCGAATCCGAATTTCGGTCTTGAAATTTCTCAAAAAAAAAAAAGAGTAAGAAACCCTATTATTATTACATTCCAATTTACCAGCTATGTCTAAAACTAGGCCCATTAAGTGGCTTAGAACCGAATAAAACAAGGTTGGCAAAGGAAAGGCACCGAAAAAAGCCACGTCTGGTATCCAAACCAGAATGGTGGTAAACTTCCACGGATCTCAGGACCGTTACGCAGCTGACACAATTAAAACAAAAAAAACATTCAAAAAAATTACACCTCGAAAAAATAATCTTGATCGATATATATCAATGCTCTGAGATCTCACTAAAGCTCCTGATTTTCGGTGGAGAACCACAGGTTCAAAAAAAGTTCTGCACTGCTGGCACCGACCTTAAGGTAGGGTGCGCCCGGAACCAATTCCTAGTGAATCATGCGATTGGCCTCGAGGTAGTAGATAGCTCACAAAAAGGAATCTGACTCTCTAGGTAAGACGATCCCATGGCTAAAATCACCTACTTTGTTTTCGATTATATTAAGTATGCAGATGATCTATTTTCTAAAACATTGGTCTATGAAGGAAGTAAAATAGATCTGTACGAAACTGTTCAAATTTAACAGGACGTGTCATCATCAATATTCCAAACATTAAGAGCGTTTGATTGTTATCTAGTTTAAAATTAATTTAAGAACAGCTCAAAAGCTTAGAAACTATTTGCGATATAAGCGCATTGTGCAAGAAAGAGGACATTATGATCCTCCCGTATGGTATGAAGGTACTCTTTAAATTTTTTTAAGAAAACCCTGAGCTTCCAAGCATTCTAGACCATGATTGAGAAAGGATAAGTATCTTTTACAAAGGCTGCAGATAAACCTTTATCTATTGTAAAAAAACAGAAAAATGGAAGTGGAGTGTCCTGATCTAAAAAAATGGGGAAAAAACCGTCACATCAAGAAAAAAAATTGCTCAAATTAATTTTGACTCGTCAAATGCACCGATAAATGATATCAATGAGGTATTACAGCAAAAAAGAGGGACGTTCGACAAAAAGAATGTCCCGAAAATATCCGAAAATCAAAAATTTAAAATAAGGTTGGGGAAAATAATCTCGAAAATGATGCAAAAATATAAATAAAAATGAATCTTCAGAGGTATCTGACAGTGATGAAATGGCAATTGAAGACCTCAATACTGCCCAATGTAACGCTACAGTATATTCTATCTTAGAAAATGAACCAAAAATGCAAGAAGTTCAGAATTTCAAAAATATTAGAGTTTTATAGCTCAAAATCAAGATGTTTTCAATGAAAAAATATTAATATCAGGGAAGAGCAAATGCAAATTCAAAGCCATATCGTCATATTTCAACTATGATATGATGTTAAATCCCCCAACCTCTATAATCTTGGAAGAATTCAGTACGAGCCCAGATATAAAAACTGAGACTGATTTTAAAATAAAAAATAAAAACTGATACTGATATGTCGAATTCTTCAATTCTTCATACTGAAAAGAATTAAGGCCGCATTGACCAGATTTAATCATTTTGCTAATGAAGTCAATGGTTTATAATTTAATGAAATGAAATTCAATAACGATATTACGAAAGTCAAAAAAAAACATGAAAAATACAGTAAACAAAATACTAGTATTTAAAACACAAGAGATTAAAAATGATACAGTTAAGCAACATGTTCTTAAGAACTATTCCTTGAAGAAAGGCGAACTTGTTATTAAAAAAACAGCCAATGGCGGCATGAAAATTGGTCGTGAGACCACAAAAAAATAAAACTGCACCCAGATGAAATAAAAAAAATCGAAAAATCTCTACATGCTAAAATTCGACGGGAAAATAACAAAAAATTTCGATCCGCGAATTCCATTGGCGCAAATTATCAAAATGTAAATTTGATGAATAATGATATATTGAATAATGAAAATGATGAAATAAGATCCAAACTTAATGCCCGAAATTATGGACTTGATAATAGTTAAAATTTATGAAATTGAACGTCAGAGGCATAAAAAAATCCGGAGAAGAATTTGAGCACTACCTCATCTAGCCCAATCAGATATTCTGTCACTCCAGGATAATTTTATAAATAAAAAAACATTCAGATACAGACTGTCTGTATATACTTGTATTGAGGCTAAAACTGAAATTACCAAAGGCGGTACTGGGCTAATATTGGCAGCCAGAAATAAATCTGGACTACAAATAAGCTAATTTAAATCTTATAGAACATAGATATCTGGAATTATTCATACAAAATACCTAAATGGAAAATCATTTGACATGCTAGTCAATAATGTACACGTACACGTACCCGGTGCAGGTTACTGAAATTTTAGGTCAAAAGAAGAAATTTTTGACCTCATATAAAAAATATAGCAAAAATCAAAAAAAATTATATACTCGGGACTTCAATATGGACTCCTCAAGGGTTAGCTGGTTACATTACAAGGCTTGGAATGAACCACCATCAAGCTCAAGCAACAATTTCTCCAGGCTTTAGATATAATAATGCGAAATTGGTAGCATGATCGAACACATATTCTAATCCGGGCTAAGAGGCGGGAAAACTGGTGCACCACCAACAAAAAACTCTACATACCCGACCATATGCCAATCACTACCGAGTGAAGTCTCGATTCACTCGAAATTCCAGCCAAAAAAATAAGAATTGTCGCATAGCGAATTCTATTGGACGCCGATAAATTTATCAATATAAATATATTTAATGTGCTGATTGACGAAATTTTGGACATAAATCGATTTTCTAAAAATACTATTGATATTTTATGGGCAGAATCGAAGCGTCTTCAAGAAAACACAGCTGCTTCCGATATCTGGTCAAAACCCCTGTCTACAAAAGCGATTTCTTCGATCAAAAATCGTATATATAAATTTTGAGGATATCGGCTTGGGAAAACAACGAAATAGATTACGTAATAGTCAAATCGAATTCAATTAATGAAATTAAAACTTATATTAAATTTCATTACGATAAAAAAATGAAACTATTATGTGATCTGATAATTAAAAATGACTCCAAAAGCTACTAAAGAACCATCAAATCGTAGAGTGGGAACGCCCTCAAGAGTATTTCAGACGGCCAAGTTTACGATAAAAATAATTATATTATAACTGAAAAAATTAAATTCTTGAAATTTGGAATAATCATTTTGGTGAAATGGCCATTGATTCTACTGGGAATAGCCGCAGTTCCACTCAGTGGGAATCACTGCTAATTACCGACTGTGAGTACTTTCCAGAGTGCAATACCAATATCGAATTATCCGATATCACCTATGCATTAAATGATACATCTAATAACAAGGCTCCTGGCTCTGATGAAATTCCCAGTGAGTTATAAAAACTGGTGGTCTCCGAAAAAATTCCAGAATCAAAAATGGCAAAAATTATTTTCAAAATTATCAATATTATGTACGATTCTGGGGAAATCCCAATTAATATGGACACTAGTATAGTAGTTCCAGTACCGAAAAAGGGAGATATGAAAGACCCCAATAATTATCGGGGAATTTCGCTGATTCCAACCCTCTCGAAGCTATTATCCAAAACAATAGCTACCAAATTGTCACAAATCGATAAGAAATACGAAATTTTAGTCAAAGAACAAGCCGGATTCCGAAATTTTGAAGAATGCGCTGTTCAAGCGACCACTCTGTACAAAGTTTCTCGCTTACGAAAAATAAAAAATAAAAAACCCTAAATATGCTATATCGACGATAGCAAAGTCTACGACCGGGTTTCTCACTTCACACTTCTAAACAAACTTATGCCTATTAGGATTGGATGAAAGTTACTCAAAGCTATCTGGGACCTGTACAGATCACCAAAAATAGCTGTTAGGACCGGATATGATGTCTCCAAACCCACTGAATACCTGTGTGGGCTGCGACAAGGCTGCTCAGCCTCACCAATACTATTCGATTCTTATATTAACGATCTTTTCGAGGGAATTAAAGAAGATATGTCCCTAGACTCATCTCTAGGATACTTGGGCTGCTCTTTGCCAATGAAGCTGTGCTATTGGCCGAATCAGAGGCCATAATGCAAATCGCATTAAATAGAATTACTGACTGATCTAACACATCGGAGATGACTATGAATGCATCCAAGTGCAGTGAAATGAAAATTCGCCAGTCCCCAATCGTCCGATCTGATATTAAAAGTCCAAAATATCCCAAAAAATAATCAGTACACACATTTGGGCTATATTATTAAATATAAATGGGTATATCTGGGGACCATCAAAAACAATAAATTAAAGGTCAGAAAGGCTTTCTACGCTGCATATAGCTTTTTGAAACCTGGCAATTACCTTTTAGTCTAAAAATAAAATCCATAAAATCGGTTCTAATGCCTATTGGCTGTAACGGAGGCGAGAAATTTATTATTAGAGAAGTCAGAGTCAAGCCAATCCAGGCCGAGATAGACAAACAATCAGGCTAGTTGCCAATGTTGGTAATTCTGCCGCCATGGAGCGGGTCAGAGCCGAGCTGGGGATAAAATCTGTCATCTTAAAATCCAGCACGCTCATGAGCGAGCATATCACAAATGGTCAACTTTAAAAACTTGGATAGTAGGCCTCATTAAATAGCCCATCAAGACCATAATGGCCACCTGGGTGACTGGCTGTGCAAGATGAATAAAAAAATTTTGTGTTCAAAATTCTAAAGGTGAAAAAACCATCAACATAGTCGACAGGAAGAATAAAAATAACAGGACATAAAATTAAAGTATGACAGAAAACCAAAAAATTAGCGATAAAGAAGATAGAATAAATCATAAAATTTTGTACAAAGAACTAAAAATTGGGCTTATGTTCAATATAAAAAACTAATAGATCTTTTCAAACAGCCTGGGTAATATAAAATATGAGATTTTTAGATCTAATAATTATAAAAAAATTTCCATTCTGTAAACTGGGTGTACCAAAAAGAGTTTAAGAACATTTATTTCATCTTTAAAAAATGGAATAAAATAAGGAAAGAGACTATAAAAAGATTCATGCCTTCACCAATCCTCATGTACGTTTTTATTTTTTATATTTCAATCAATTCCGATATGATATAGTTAGGAAAATCCTTAGGGTGATGGGGATATATAGATTATTTGGGTCAGCTACAAGCGGATATTACCGATATTATATTTTTTCATCGGATGTTCAATTATCTTATTGAAATTCATGAGCTCATAACCGTGGGTTTATGATTTTAAATGATCTACCAACCCCCTTTAAGCAATGTAAAATATGATATGACAAATCACTCATATCTAATTTATCTAAACCAAATTTCATCAATTTTTTTATCATTTATAATATAGAGTTAAGCTAGGTTTTTTAAACTTTACATTTTATGAAAATTATATATTTCTAACATGTAAAAATATTTTGATTATATAGTATAATATACCGAATAATTAGGTAAAATTTCATGTAAATTAGTTATTTTGATACTTAAAATTTCAATGGGTTCTATGAATAATAGAAAAGAATTAGAACAAACTATGAACTCATTTTTATTTCATTTGGGTAATTTATCAAACTATAACATTAAATAAAAACAAACCAATAAGACAAAACTCTCTTAGCTGCATAATGTGTTTTTGACTCACTTTAGATTTATACCAAAAAAAATCAAAAACTGATAATAACAATTTTGAATTTAAAAATAACCAATCAATATAAATAAAAAAACCTTATGCCCGTTTTTAGATGATTTGACTTTAAATAATTTGGTCAAGATCTTACTGTACTATATTAGCAGAATTATTAAAACTTTAAGTCAACGAGTATTTCAAGAGCTCTATTTGAAACCTATACAAAAAAATTTAAAAAAAGTTCTAAAAAGTCTATTAATTAACTTCACGATTGTGGTTTGAAAAATAGATAATATAAATCAGTTTTTTCCAAATCAAACACATAATAGTCAATCAAAGGTGGGGAAAAATGTTATTTAAAAAAAAACAAATTTATTAACAAATTATCAATTTTTTTTCCAAAATACACTATAAATGTTATAATCATACACCGAAAATTTATGCAAGAAAATTTCAGATAGAAAATTTATAATTTTTTTTATATCACGGAATCTAAATCTCTGATAATAATAAAAAAAATTTAACAGAAAAAAAATATAACAATTTGATACAAAAAAATCAATATTCTTGATGATTATGCCACCAGAAATAGCACAGTATCTTCAAATGGAAACCAGTCAACAATATAGAATGTAATTATTATTTTTTTAATATGGGGGATTAAATGTGAAGGGATATCACCACCGCTCATGTTTATACAGCTAAACAAAAAGCTAATTGCATTGACAGAAATCCAAGTGAGTTTTTTTTTTTTTTTACGGGAAATTTATTTTAAAGTTAATAAAAAAATAAAAATTGATTTAAAAAAATTAAAAAAAGTGAAAATCTTTCAAATAAGTTTTACCCAAATCCCCTATGCCGCTCTAGCAGCTCCATAATCGAGGGAATCGGTTCAAGGGGGCTGGTGAATCACTTAAACTCTGGAGCTTAAGTGTTCGTGGCACACGGATGCCAATCAGAAACTTGACTGTTTCAAGCACAAATTTATTATCGGCAGTGTCAGCTTTAGCTTAATAAAAGTATGTTTAGACTCCCCCTCAAGGAGTTTTCCAACTATCCCCAACCGGGATTTATTGAAATTAAAAGTTGGTTTTTTATGTCTGGGCGGATCGGTGCAGGTATGAACTGACAGATCGTTTCATTTCGCTGTATGACCCATTGATAACAATATAATAAGATGTGGTCTACAGTTTCAGGCATATCTATTTTGCAGAAGGGACAATATTTTCTAAATTTTTCATCTAAAAATCTCATATTTGATAGTCGCTGGACGGTCCTGAAGGTCCCCATTCGCATTTTCTCGATGTCCTGGAGGCCAAGTTTCAGGTCAGGGTACAGCAGCTGAAGATTCATCCAGTTTCCTTTTCCACCGATTTTTCGTTCCACCGTCCATCGGTGGATTTTAGACCGGTTATTTTTATTTTTCCTGTCGACTATGGTGATGGTTGTTTCACCTTTTGAATTTTGAACACAAAATTTTCTTATCCATGTGGCACTGCCGGTCACCCAGGTGGCCATTCTGGCCTTGATGTGAGATTAAAATATGACTTTTCTAAAAATGATCGAAACCAAATATCATTAAAAGAGAACTTTCAATGATCTAAACAAATCTAGACAAGATTAAATCATGTTAAAGTTCTTAAAAATTTACAATTACTATTTAGAAATAATGACATGAATTATAATATTATCCAGATAAATAAATATACAAGCTAGTGTATAAATTCATAATTTTTAAAAAAAAATGTGTAATAGTTTTTGAAATTAGCGTATGAATGTTAAACTATTGTAAATCAGCCTAACCTTATATTTATTAAGATACTTTATAATTTGGTTTTTGAAATCACTTTTAAAGCCGATGATAGAGGAATGGGCTCATTTTGTAGAAAATTTTTATTGTAAATGATAAATAAGAATAATTTATAATGTTTTAATAAAAAAAACACATTTTTTTCATTATCGCACATATCTTAATCCCTGATATTCTTATTATACATGCAATTTAACTTGAAATTAGCATATTTTCATAAATTTTACTGTTATTGCTGATCTAGATTAGCCATCTTCATTTTATAATTTCTAAAATAAAGTTGTACTTTTTTAAGATGTCAATGATGATTTTTATCGGATTTTTTTCTTTGAAAAAGAGGTAATCGGCTGTAGTAAAAAATGAAAAGCGATAGGATAATAATATAAAGATCAAAAAATATCTTTCGGGTATTTGACATCTCCATGTTTTAAAAGATATCGACACAATTTTCGCAAAAAATTGTCCTTTTTACTTAACGTATGACTATTTCCTATCACACACAGGTGCCTTTTTGCCCTAGTTAGCCGCACATTAATTCTTCTGAAATCGTTTAAAAAACCTACAACCCCCTTTAGATTTGATCCTACCATAGAGATTATGACAGCTTCTAAAAAAAAAAATTAGCGTTTTTAAACGAATTGACTTAATTTTTACTTGACCTTTTTCTCTTCCTTGAAAACTATCAACTGTCCCAACTTCTACACCCGGATATAAAGAGCTTATCATTTTTTTTAATATATCGACCTATTTAAATAGAAATATTAATAAACCCAGCAAATTTTTTTACATATATTTTTACCTGTTTGCTGTAAGGTGATATGGCAGCTATATCTCTACACTGTATACCAGCTTTTTCGAGTTTATCTAAATGCTCAAAGACAAGCTTAGCTTCACCAATATTAAACTTGCTCTTTGAAGAACGGTTAGTTGAATTTTTTCTGAATATTTCTGGATTTGAGGTTGTGGATATATGGAATCTATAACTTTTTCGAGTGTCTATAAACTCCAACGGAGATTTAGATACTGTGGTTTTATCAACACCTTTTAGGTCCAGAAGACTGTTGTTTTCAATTAATTTATTTGCAAAAACTCTACCTTTATACAAAAAATTTGAAGAAAATCCCATGATTAGCTTATTGCTTCGGAATTGTTCCTTTAGAAGAACCGATAGATCATCACCATACATCTTTATTAAAAGTTCAAACATAGTAATGTGCAAAGAACAATCGATAAAGTCGTTGATTTTAGCCTTTTTGAAAGGTCGAGTGTTTTTGTTGATATGATTGAAGGTAATTTTTATCTCACTTTTATCAATTTCGCATACCTTTCTATGATCCAGTTGGCTTTTAGGCTGCTTTGTAAATTTTATAGTAGGGTTAAGCTGTAAATGGTCTCCAGCCAAAATCAACCTCTTTGCCTTTAAAATGGGAATCCAGCATTCAGCTTCTAAAGAATTTCCGTATTCATCGATTATCAAAACATCAAATTCGTTTCCTTTGAAATACTTACTACCAGCCTCAGTAAGGATCGAAAGAATAACCTTTGTCTTATTTCAATTTTTTGAAAATCCACTATTTGAAGATTCCTCATCTTGCGGATGTTGTTGATCACTTTCGATTTGAAAATCTTCAAAAATTTTAATCAACAGTTTTCCATCTTTTAGCCCATCATTATTCTCCTTTTTTATAACACGAGATGTTTTTAATATTGATAATTGGATATTTGACTTGGGATCTGATTTTGATGAATGTTTTCTGTGTTTTTTCTTACGAAATCCTGTTTTTTTTTTAGACTCAGAAATCTTTGGGTTATATTTTTTACTATTTACCTCAAATATATCATTTTTAAATTCTATTTTATAATCAGAGCAGTATTTAATAACTTCAGGCAGTATTCTGACAGGGTTTCCCACTCTAATAAATGGTGTCTTGTAATAAATTAGCCGTTCAGCTATATTATCAGCTGAAATATTTAGAGGTCCACAAACTAAAACCTTTAATCCTTTTTTTAATATCTGTCTTATAGTTTCAATCAAGGTGCAAGTTTTTCCGGTTCCTGGA
The DNA here is from genome assembly GCA_001953115.1 of Smittium mucronatum. Classification (NCBI taxonomy): domain Eukaryota; kingdom Fungi; phylum Kickxellomycota; class Harpellomycetes; order Harpellales; family Legeriomycetaceae; genus Smittium; species Smittium mucronatum. The sequence goes on along the minus strand of LSSL01000442.1, from coordinate 31,000 downwards.
GGACCATGGATTTAAGTAATATGGCTATTTGATAAAGCCATTTTTACACAATCTTTTTGGGATTGATTCAGTCTAGAGTTATACAAAATTAGTTCTTCATCAGATTCATTGTATCTAGTATTATATTTTTTATCCCTTATTAGCTTTTCCTGGTCTAATAATATCCTTTGAGTGAAATTAAATTCCTTTTTATTAACTATTATTCTATTTTTTAGCTCTTTCTAGCTTCTAACATCCTTTCATATGTTACATCGTTTCCAGATTTTATTATTGGGACGTTTTTATAAAGGTTTAATTTTATGGTATGTTTTATACATAATTTTATACAATCTTCTGATATACCCACTAATATTGCGAATATTTTTATTTTTTTAAGGGAAATTTTTGAGGCCTCATCGGATATTAAGCTAACATTGTCGCCGATTTTAAAATTTGACACATGTATTCTTTTCCTTCGATTTTTGGGTCTTAATATATATAAATATTTTCCACAAAACCCCTTTCCCATTAAGCTTAGAGTTAGATCATTGATAGCTAATCCATCTTTCTCTAAAATCTCCATCGAAAGTTCATTACAGAGATCACTAAGATGCTTTTTTTCTTTTTCCCGCTCCTTGGTAACTATCTGAACTTGGTTATTAATAAATCTTTCCATATTTATATTTCAATATTTAGATATAAACTTGTTGAATTATTCGAAATAACAAATATTTATACAGAAAAAACATTCATTAGCTACATATATATTAATAATTCGAATAAAAATACTAAAAAAAATATTAGTTTATTTTTATGGATAAATAAATTGTATGAATTTATAAATAATCTAACTCAATTGTCGATAATTAGTTAAAATTCATTGGGAAATTTAGAAAAAACTATGTTTAGCCTAAAGTTAATTCCAACAAAACCATATCTCTATAAAATTTACGCAGATAAGATTTATTTATTTATCTAACAGAAACTTAATGCAAAAGGAGATTTAGACAAGTTTATACAGATGATTTAAATAATAGATATCAGTAAAGAATAAAATACAAGTATTTTCAATTCTCAAAATAACAGGGTTGTATGCATTAAAATCTTTCCGATTAATGCATACCCTTTTTGAGGATTTTTAAATCTAAGGCATATTTCAAACCGAAAAATAAAAAATAAAAATGAAAAAAACACCTATTAATTTAATTATGATGTGGTCGTTATGAAATAATATGGATAAAACACGCACCAAAAGTGCATAGATGCTTTGTTGGTGATCTTCTAATATTAAATAGTCTAAAATCAAAGAAAATATACTTGTTTTTTTAAATTTTTATTTCAATAGAGAGTATAATCAGCAAAGTTTTGAAAAAAACAACATATAAGTCAAATTATGGTTAGAATAATTCTATATAGCTTTATATTTATTAGTAAATTCCTTGATATAACATTTATATTGTTTTTTAATTCTGAATATACCAAGATAAAAGGCAAAGCTGAGGTGAAAGTGCGGTTTTATCGATAAATCACATGATATTTTAACAATTAAATTTCAAAATTTTTGACTTAATAAACTTTAAGGAATTATCACTCGAATATAAAAAAAAATCTTAAATTTTTATAATTTCAATAATCTTATTTAAGCGGAAAATTAAATTTACAAAGCTATGTATGTAAAGCATTTTAATGAACTATTAATTTCAATCTTTAGATATGACTTTAAAAAACAATATAACCTTTACTCCAATGAAAAATTTAAATTTTGCACAGTATCATCGTATTTTTAACTTTTTCTTTTTAAATGAGTTTTTATTATCTATAATTGGTAAAAAATATGTATATTTATGTAATCTAAAAAAAAATAATCTCTCATTATAAATGTATAAAAAATAAATGTTTGAATATCTATTCATTTTAATACTTAATTCTATTAGAGGATATAATTAAAGATGGAAATAAACAAAATTTTATTGAATTTTTAGATTTAAAATTTCCCTGTATGCTATGGTAATTTAAACGGTTAATTGCGGTTCTTATTAGGGTAAGAGATTTCTGAAATATATCATAAAAAGATCCCATATATTGACAATGTTTAAAGTTTTTTAAAAAACTTTAAAAGGAAAATAGCTCCTTTTAAGGAAAGAAAAAATCGTAAAGATCCCTTTTAGTATATTCTTAGCTAAAGGGATTTACTTTATTTATATATGAATCATTCAAAATTTTCTTAATTTGCCCGATATATAAGAATAGCTTAACTGAAAAATATACAAGGAAAAAGATGATTTCAAATTTCAAGAAAAAAAATTAATTTTTTTAAACTAGAATTATTTTATTTAGATTTAGGGTTTAATTGTATAAGTGTTTTTCTAAATGAGGTTGTTTTTATTTGATCCGCCCAAAATAATCGAATAAATTATGATTTCAAAGATTTTGAAAGTTACAGAATTACCATTTTAGGTCAGATTAGAAATTTCAATTGAAATAATAAGCCTTTTAAGTTCATCCAAAAATATTTGATTAACATTTGGTGATAAAAAATAATATATTTGAAATTTTTATTATTTTTTTTAAAACCGTTCACATTAAATATCAACAAGATCTAAGAGTTAAAATCTATATATCATTTTTTACATCAAAATCAAAAAGATATAAAACTTTAGTATATTATCACATTATAATACATCATCTAATTATCTTAAATATGAAATAATATATCTTCCAATAAAGCAATGAGTAAAATTTAATGCTTACAAAAAAAAAGATTATCTCACCGTATTTTATTTTATTTTTAAATTATAAATAAATATTTTTTAAATGCAAAATTTATTATATCTTCATTTAGCATTTATTTTCTTTCAAAATGAAAATAATTTAAAATAATTGAAAATAAATAAATATTTTCAAATTTGGAATTTTAATGGTAAGCCTTATTAATCAATATCTGTATTTTTCTCTTGAAATGTAATAAAATATATTTTAAAATAAAACTCAGATAAGAAACGAAAATTAGAGATTCCAACAAGAGATTATATTTTACTCAAAAAAACATGGCAATATTTTTAAATCATCTTAGTGAGAAAAAGTCCTTTCACAATAATATCAATGATAATTGACATACCCAAGTTTCTATCATTATAAATAAAAATCTTTGAATGCTATTGAATTTGATTTGAGGAATAATTATAATCAATAATTATAATAAAATTCATGCTTTTATGATTACCAATTAGTACTTTATTATATCAACAGCAAGTATATTAAATAACCTTAAATTTCAAAAACAATAATTAAAAAAAATTTATATATATTTAAAGATTTTGATATTTCTGTTAATTTCTTCTTTCTTTCTTAATCGATTAGAATGGTGAATATAAAACTTCGCTAATAATAATTTATATTTTTTCTAAAATTTTATCTTAGTCTATTATATTGGTTTTTTATTATTTTATTTTCTCCAGTTGTATATATATCAATTTTTTTTAAAATTGTAAGTTTAAATGAAATAAAAAAGAATTTTTGATAAATAAATTTGAATTTGATAAAATATTTTCAGTAAATCATAAGGGGTTTTCATCGAGAGTTTATATCTTGCTTCGTTTGGGTATAATATTCATAAAAGTCCGCATTTTCCGTTAGTTCTTCTCTATCTGTAAAAACTTCATAACAGACCTCATATTTAATTGATCCACTATATGAATTACTTTTTTCTTATAATTTATATTTCAAATTTATTATGTCGTAGAGATATCTAAGACTCCAATGAAAATAATTTGTTTGAGATTAAAAAGAATAATTTTTTTGGGTTTTCTTTCTCATTTTACAAATAAAATGATGCTTTTTCTTTGTAAAAAGAGTCTTTTTCAACATTAGTATTCCAACTTGATTTAAAAGTTATTACGAAAAAAACGAATCTCCCGATATTATGATTTTGTTATCTATAATTTACTATCACGCTACTATTTATAATCTGTTAAGAAAAAGTCTGAATGAATATTCTGAATTTAAAATGGTATAAAAACCCTTTAAAATGCTAAAATTTTGAATAACATGAATTTTTTAGCAATAACTTATGAAAAATACTAAATAAAAATCTTTTGTAACTTTAACTCAAATATTTAGACATTATTGAGTAATAAATAAATTTTATGTTGCCGCTATAAGGTATAAACCTGCCAAAATTAAGTCTTGTCATTCTGTTGTTTATCATTTTTTTCTTTTAGTGATTGTGAAGATCTTGACGGTATTAATTTATGATCAAAAAAATAATAATCATGTTATATTTTTGGATTTTATGCAGTTCTATATTTTTTTTATGTCTAATCTTTAGAGTTAACTTTTTTTTTTTTTGTTTTACTTTCTTTTTTGGAGATCTGTATGCGAAGGACGATGCTTTTACTATGTTTTTCTCATAGAGGTATGGTTTTCTATTTAATCTAACATATAAAGATCCATAAGTAAATCAGATAGAAGTTTTTATATTTATAATAATTATGAATCATATTTTTTTTTTAATAATAGTCTTATATTTCCGATATTTATAACCATTTTTGAGCTTCAATAGTAATGGAGAAGGATTTTGTAATGTATTTTGTCTAAATTCATATATTTTTAATCATATCGGAATAGTGATTTATTGCTTCAATGCATAAATTATCCTTTGTTCCTTTTATTCTTAAATCTAATCTAATATACACTGAATTTTGCAAAAAATAGTTACTAAACAGGTAAAAATTAATTTATTATAATTAATTTTATCCAATTTTGACGATCACTGAATGGAAAATTCTGTTCCACTATTTTTACGCTAAAATATTGATTTTCGCTAATTTAAATCGGCCAATAAATTTTTTTATTAATATATACCATGATTTAATTTATTTGATTGAAATGGGAGTATTTTACGGGCTTTTATAGATTATCTCTCAGGGTTCTATGATTTAAAAAATTTATTTCTTGCAAGTTGAAAACATAATAGAAAAATGTATAAATAGATTGCATATAATTATCGAATTCAATTATAGCAGTGCTATAGTTAATTGAAAGCAAAAATCTTATTCAAAAGTAGTTATATTAAAATTACATCTCTTTTTTTAACTCAATTCTGGGTATATTATCGTCCTAATCACCCAAAGTTGATTATCGAAATCACAATTAAAAATACCAAAGCTGAAAAGTAGGAAAAATTATTCACATTATTCTACTTTTTATATCGTTATTTAATAGAATTTTTCGCTATCATTGATCAAAACATTAAATATTTAATGAAGTTTATTAATAATTTAAACTTCTAATTTTATATTTAAAATCATTAAGGGTAGTCACCAATGAATTTTTATTTATACAAATATTTAGCCTCATTAGAAGTTCTAGTAAAGACTTAATGAAAAAAAAAAAGATCTTATCATTTTGAACTTTTAGCATAATGTCTATTTTAATTTATATTTAACCTTTTATAAAATAAAAAATTCGATATAAAAAAAGAATTTTATTTTGGATCATTTTTTAAAAATATGGTATTGGATATAAAAAGTTGTATTTATCATGAATAATTTGTTCATGTTCTACGCGTAGAAATTATTATAATAATAGCCCACATAAATTATAAAAAACAACTCAATACTCGAAAATTTAATATCCATACTTTCACTCCAAAAAATATCATATAAATTCTTATCGAATATTTTGTGGATATGCCATAAGTATGCATTCATTTTATGTGATATTTAATTTTTAGTGAGTTTTTTAAGAAGAAATAATTCATAAATTTGATTTACCTGAAACTAATTGTTTTTCATTTAAATATAATAGGCTAAATGTTTTTTTCGGAATGGTTTTATCCCTCTCAATTTTTGTAGAAAATACAGACATTAAAATTTTTGATACAAGTTATAATTGAGTAAGCATGATTTTACAAATAATATTTTTATCCAAATCATTAGAGTATGCTAAAATCAGTCATCTCCTCTAAAAAATTGCTTTGGTGGAATTAGCATAAGTAATTTAAGATAATTACATGGTTTTCCATTTTTATAATTTATTTTTCTTAAATCTTAAATCATCTTTCCTAAAACTTAAAAACTTTGTCATAAAACTTTTGTCACAATTATATAAATATGATTTTTCATTTTAATAAAACCAAATTCCCAATTTAATAAAGCAAATTTCACACTATACCAAAGCCTATTTTTTTTTTCATTTTAGAAAATATGATTCTTTTGTGTTAAGATTGTCGTCCAATAAAGGGCTGGAAATAAAAATATATATAATTTTTACACTTAATGAATTTACTAACAAGTTTTTTGGTGTAAATTAGAGTTTAATGGATAAAATATTTACTTTTATCTTCCAAAAAATAGCCAATTAAAATTATAGTAAAAGTTTTGTTGTGATTTTATATTTTATATTATTAGACATCTTACCTTAAAATAATGTTTTGAAAGTTGCAAGTGTTTTATTGAATCTATTATGAATTTTTCAACCAATAATTTCAATCATTTAAATTTATCAATGCTTTTGGATTTTTTTGCAAAAAAAAAATTCAGTAATATTAGATAAATGTCTATTTATAATATTCTTATGATATGTATTAAAATTTTATAGAATTCACAATCTCTACTTAAAAATTAATAATGTGATATATTATTCCCAACTCCGTATTATGATAGATATTAGAAGAAAATTTCTAAATTTTAAGAATCAAATTTTAAGAAAACTGAACCTCATAAATCCAGGATATTAAATGTTATAGATAAATGATTCTTTTGGATTTACAATAATTCCTTTTATGTATAACTAACCTCCCAAAAAGGTAAAAAAATCTTATTAATTTACTAGGTCATAATATTATTCTATTAATTTTAAGCCGAAAATTATCAAAACTTCTTTTTTGGAAATATTAATACTGAATAAGCGTCTGGGCTGACATTTATAAAAAACTTTTATCAGAATTTGGTTGAATTTTTTTCTTAAAAAATTTAAAACAAAAAAATCATAATTTTCCAATAAGTCAATGTGGATTATTTTACAATTTTAAATTGAAAAAATATGATTTTTCAACAAAAATTTTTACTAATTATGTATAAAAGTTAATAAGTTCCGATCTGTTTGAAAATACAAAGATTTAGAAATCTTAATACAGGCGAAAGAAAAAAAAGGGATATAGAATATAGAGTTGCTAATAAATTTGTTTCAAAATATTAAAGTATACTAAAAAAAATCAATTTTAACAGTATTAGAAATTATCATACCTACAGTTAAGAGTTTATGTAAAAAATAAATTTCTGGAACTCTCAACTCTAAAGAATTCATTTTGTTTTCGAAAAAAAGGGGGGGGGGGTACGTAAATTAAATTCCCAATAGTATAAGTACTTTTTTCAGAGGATCTATAAATGACATTGTAGGAAATAAAAAAAGGATTGAAAAATCGTTGAATAGATATATCAAAGTCAAACATACAAAGATTAAATGTGGAAATGGGGTTCACTAGAAAAGGATTGATGAAGATCATAACGGAAAGAAAAAAAAAAGTGTTAAATATAAGCTGTAATTTTGTAGAGTGATTTCATTGATATCCAGTACAGTTTAATATTTTATAAGATACAGGTATAAATCTTCATTTGACAGAAAATATATATACCCAGCTGATAAAAAAAAGGCTGTAATCCATGTCCCAGTAAATAGATATTCCAATTTATCTTTTTTGGCCTCAATATCTGTAAATGATATAGTTTGCCATCATATTAGTAGAAAGCCATTTAATAATACCCTATTGAATACTTTTTTTTAGCATATGTTAATTCCTAAAATAGGAAATATGGAAACCATTTATTGGAAAATGCTGAAATAAATAAATCTTATACAACTAAGAATATAGCTTCCTCTTCTGGGAATTAATTGAAATTTGTGCCCGCTTATTCTTAAAAGTTTAACCCAATAGAACAGATATTTTCGGTCTTTTAACCAAGATATAAATTAATCATTCATAGACCAACCAATTTATAAATGATTGAGGAATATGATGTCACATTTTTAGAATCTTTAGAAAATGATTACTCCGATTTTTTTAGTCATATGAGATAGTGAGATGAATTGGGAGAATCTAAACTTTTATTCAGTAAGTTTTTGGAAAGTTTTTTATCAATTCATCTGATAGAAGCATCATGTATAATAGATTAAAAATCAATATCATTTTTTTTGATCATAATTCAATTTATAAATGTTTACTTTTCTCGAAAATAAAAAAAATGAATAAAATAGCTAAGTCTAAGCATGAAATTTAATTTTGAGATTTTATTTGCTGGAAGTTGAATTATTTTTTTTGAAAACAGTCACAAAAAGATTTCTATATTGAAATTATTCAAAAAATCATCATAGATTCAATAAAACACTTGCAACTTTCAAACATTTTTTTGAAATTTGGTTTCTAATAATAGTCCATATAACATCACAACCAAATATTTACTATAATTTTAAGTGGCAATTTTTTATTCATTTAAAATAGACGTTGTATCTATTTAACTTTAAGCTACACCAAAAAGACTTTTTAATAAATCCATGAAGTGTAATTATAATATATTTTGTTATTTTCAGCCCTTTATTGGGTGAAAATATTAATTCAAAAGAATTATATATCTTGAAATAAAAAAAAAATAGACTTTATTATAATGTGAAATTTGATTTATTGAACTGGGAGTGTGGTTTTATGAAAACAAGAAATTGTATTTATATTATTAGGACAAAAGATTTATGTTTTGGGAAAAATAATATAAGAAATGGGAAATCCTGTAAATAAGCCTATAATAACACAATCCCTTACTTTTTTTGGAAGGGGGGGGGGTTCATTTTTGCATTTTTTCAATTTTTTTATAAATAATTTGAAAAATGAGAATTTTCTTAAGAAAAAGTATTACCATAAACCAGCTAAATATTATTGTTTAAATCTTTAAATTTCAATAAGTGGATTTATTTCTGGGGGTATTTGCAAAATTAGAAACATTTTATATCAAATTTTTTTTTTAGCGTATAAATATCACATCTAATTTTTTTTGAATATGAATGGTTTAATACAAACAGAAATATATTTCAATTACCCTTAGTGTTAATCTAAGTTATCAATATCCTTTTAAATGATATGAATTCGATTCCACCCCTACCCAATTAAATTTAAAAACAGAAGGATACTCAAAGGCACAATAGTTATATAAAAATGGGCTGAAAAACAAATTAAAAAAATCAACATTTTAAATCAATTAATTACTGTCAATGGTCATTAATATGGAATATCACTCTACTTCTTAATAAAGATTTTTAACGCCACTCTTAAAATGGAATCAAGAAATGATAGATAATATTTTTATAAAATTCAAATTCAAATGCAACTTCACATTTTTCCAATATAAATTTGGAATAAAGTCAATTAAAAATCGTCGAAACTATCACTGATTATAAATGATGGATATTTTCAAAAAAATTATTAAATAGTTGACAGCAAATAAAAAAAAGAAAAATAATTTCTTGATTAAAACAACACCATTTCATTATTCTTAAAAATAAAAAGCATTATATGTTTGAATGGATATAGTTTTAGTATTTATTATTTATTTTTTAAAAATCTATCAATTTCACCTTTAAATCTTAAATAAAATTGTGCTATTTTACAGAAAATTTCACAATTACGACTATATAATAAATCTAAATTAATAGTTTTAGTTGAAAGAATGGTATAACTAAAAACTACTGATTGTAAATAGCAATTTTTTTTTTAAAAAAAGAAAACTAGTAAGTCAAACTTGTTCATAAAGCCTTAGAGAATCCATGGGATAATAATTAACTGTGAAAGCCGCAAAAAAAAAGACTTAACTGAATTATTTTTGTATGTGGGAGGTTTTTTTTTCTCAGGGTGCCCTTTCTTCATTAAAATTATCGGCACATTGGATTTAATTTTTTTCTAGTTAGAGGATTGAATTTTGGACGCGATCATATTTTCGGTATCATTTCTAAAATATCTGTTTTTTACTGTTTATATGAGAAATTTGAGGTAGTATGCTCAAATAATAGGTATTAGTTTTGGTTTAGTTTGATTTCGATTGGTTATTTATGTTTTCTATTCTTTTCTGTTTTTATTTGTGAATTTAAGATCAAGATAAGAATAAGGATAAACCCAAAAAAAAAATATAAATATATAAAAAAATCCAAAGGTTTGAGTTTTTAAAACTCAAAATAAAAAAATATATTCTGCGCGTATTATAGAAGATGTGGTTTGAACCCTTAAACTTTAATAATATGACGCATAGAAAAAGATTCAAAATTGTGTTTTTTCTTCGTATCCTTACCCTTTCTCACCATGGGCTAGTGTCTTTTATACTCGTTTTTTCTTCTTTGACCCTCTTTCTCTTAACCTTTTCATTAAATTTTTATACTAGGAGAATTCGGTATTCAGAAACTTTAAAACTCAGTAAAATTATAAATTATCAAATTATAAAAATTGGTTTCAGTAAGTAAACCTTTTTACCCTTTGCGATTATTCTTTCAATTTTTCTTTTCAATTTCTCTTTATGAATTATCTTTGTGACCATATAATTTAATTCCTCTTTATAAAACGCAAATAATTTATAAGTAATAAAATCACCAATAAAATTACCTATAAAAATTTTCTAAAATTGCCAAGACTAGAGTCAAAAATAGAATTCTCTTCCACATATTATAATATTAAATACCAAAAAGTTAAGATTGGACTGAAACCTGAGTATATTTAGCTTAATTTTAATAATGATCTCACCAAAATCCCCATTCAAATCCTAGTTTTTACTATTTAGATATTATTATGCTGTAAGTAAAGAATATATAGATTCTTAAGTTTAAATAAACAGAAAATTATAATCTAAGTATTTTTTCGGCTATTTTAAACAAGAAAAAGCACACAGGACAAAATGTAAAAATATTTATTAATTATAACCATAAAACTCTCTATTTGTATAAAGCTCTATAATATTATTATAAAATCTAGTATGTCACTTTTAAATATTAAATTATTGAGTATTACGTGTTTCTAAATATCCTTAGGGATGAGGGTTGGGGTATAAAGACTCTTTTTTTTAAAAAAAATTAAAAACTGCAAGTAAAACTAAAGTTGATTGAAATCTATGGCTTTTTAATTGATTTTCAATTATTTCACAAATAAGAACTAAATATGATTATCATATGCTAAAATGAAATATTTTATTAAAAATGTGTCTATTTTTACAATTTCCCCCTATTTTAATGATGAAACTTTTTGACAAATAGAAAAGATTTTTTAAAAACAATCAATGTAAATTGATGAAAATATTAAATTATATCAGATAAAAGGATATGATATAAAAAAAGATTTACTTAGAAATACATCCATTCAATAGAGTTGCGTTAGATAATATTGATTTATACCATTAAAATAATTTAATTTAAATAGTTACTCTACCAAAATGATGATATTTTTTCAATAAAAATTAAATATTATTATTAATCTAATCCTATTTAATAATTCAATGATTATTTCAAATTATCTTTTTTACAGGGACAATATAGAACTTGTCGAAATAGATGGATTTTTCATAAATATAGCAAAAATTTTAAAATTAAATTTGTGATATTCTCCATATCTCAAAAAAAAAGTCTTTTTCTTTTTTTTTATCTAAAATATTTCAATATTCTTTTTGCGAGTGGTCAAAGTTAACTTTAAACCCATTTGAAATTATTTTTTATTACGACTTAAATTACTATATATTAAAAAACTATAAAATAATAATTTTATTCTACAAATCAAAAAGAATTAATAATAATATTATAAAACTTTAAACAGGTAACCCTCGATTTATGCGAATTTTGAAATCTCGCGAAATCGAAAATTTCGTTCCGCTTTTTTTACTCGAATTCTCGCTTTTTGCGAATTTTAATTCTACAATATAGTTGGATATAAATTCTAAATTGATTTAATTTATCCAGTTGGCATAATAATTTTTTTGAACTAATCTAAATAAATCAAAAGGAGATTTCAATTTGAAACTGCTTGTTTTTACAGTTTAAATTTTGACTAGACAATGTATAAGTTTTTGTTTATAAATATTGGATAACAGACTAGTTTGTTGTATAAAAATTATATGCTAATACTAAAAGCATGAATGAAACCACTGAAATTAAAAATATTTTAAATGTTTAGTTTTAGATGAATAAACAACATAATCAATCAAAAATTATTTAACTGCGTCGCAAAACACATTAGCTGATCCGAAAAAGTAATAGAAAAAAAATTAACCCATGTTACAACTGTTCTAGTATTAATAAGTAAATTATTAGAATGTCTCTGATTAATATCTCAAATACCTAAGGACATATATACATAGTTATCATTATGATTCAATATTGAAAATAAAAATAGTAGGCCTGCCATGAATTTGGCCTTGGTCTAGTTTTTGGCCTCTCTGCATTAGTATAGTAAAATTTAAATGCCTAAAAAAGCTATTAAACTTTTGAATAGCACCTTTATTATAAGTTTTATTTCATGTTTAGTCTTTTATGATCTGAAAACTCCGATATAAAATTTCACGAAAACTAATTAACTAATTTAGAACCATTTTTAAAATTTGGCTGTATTCTCCACTAAAAATTATTTATATTTCGCGAATAATCTCGAATTATGAGATGGATTTAGAAAAAATTTTAACAAATGCTATTGAAATTAGCAAAAAATGACTCGCTATTCGCGAATTCAAATCCCCAAAAAATAACAATTAGATCATTTTTCATCAAATTAGCTAAAAATAGCATTTAAACACGTTTTCATTTTATGAGATTTTTACATTATGCGAATTTTTTTAAGAATAAACATTCGCGTAAATCGAGGGTTAAATGTACTGATTTATAAAATATTGAGATTAGTATTATGATTGAAATTCAGAATTCAGTTTTGAAACCAAATTTTTTATTATGAATCATTGTTTTTAAAGTAGATACTTCGGAAAATACTATTATCTTTTCTTTAATATTAGCAAAAGATTAATAATATTGTATACTATAGAAATAAATAATAATATAGACCCATTCGAATCATTAAATCATAAATTCAATTTCGATTTGATAATTTTGTCTTCAATTTTTCAATTAAGTAGATTATCAGATATCGTATAATTTTTTTTCACTCATCGCTTACATGAATTTTGATAAATTTAACCTATTTTGGTAAAATATTTAACATTTGAATTAGACGTGATATAGTTAACTAAGCAAAGTTTAATATAGATAATTCATTTTTTTTGAATAGATATTGTTATTTAAATAAATGCGTGGTTAATTCAATTAAATCATTTTATTTTTTAAAATCAATTTTTACTAATGTAACTCTATTGGTTTATTATGTTTCGGATGATATCTTTTCATTTCATATCTTTTTATTCTAATATTCAATCAAATGTTTTCATTGTTTATTTTTAGTGAATTCTTTTCAACAATTACCTTTGCATAAATTCATTATTATGCATATATCTAAAGGTGGTCTTCTTTCAGAACTCTTATATATTTATAATTTCTAAATTATATTTGTGGAAAAAAACGTATGTATTTTCACTGTGTCAAAAAACTCATCTGGATGGATACAGGTCAAAGAAATTGTTTTTATTTGTCAAAAAGTATCATTATTAAATTATATCACTTTTGCGCTGGTAAAATCTTAAAAAATAAAATCCATCTACTCAATATGCATTTGTAACTCCCAATCTCTTTAATTAATTAAAATCTAAAAATTTATTATAAAAAAATATTAGTCAAATTATACAGGAAATTGGAGAATGTTCACATATGTTTGAAATTTAAAAAAACCTGATTTATAGCTGTTTTTTTGTAAAAATGAGTTCTAATTTACAGATGCATTAAAATACTAGATGGAAATATAGCAAATATCAATTTTAAAAAAATCCCTTTAAAAAAATAAAAAAATAAAAATAGTCACATTCAGAAAAATATTCATGTAAAAAATAGTATTTGTATAATCATTTTTAAATATCGCAAGTAAATACAATATATATTTAATTTAAAAATTTCATTTATAGTAGCCATTGCATAATAAAAGATGCAGGTAAAATGCCTTAAAATAATTTATTAATATCTTTTTTGATAAACCATTTGGGTTAATAGAATCAAAAAAATAACTATATTAATTCATGCAGGATTAATTTTTTGAAATTTTTTGATTTGAGTATAAACAATATTCCTGTTTTTGAACAGAAATTTTCAATACATTGATATTTTTTCATATTCCCAATGTATTTGATCTATTAATTTTATTAATGAAATTCCAATTAGTTTGTTTTAAATCTAATCTACATATATTAAATCTCACTGATAAAAGTGCTTTCATTTATTCTAAATTCATTTAAATATTTATAATTCGTGATATAAACTACATGGAATCGAATTATCCAATTATAATATGAATTTAAGATGTATACTCATAAAATCAATATAAAATATTATTTTTATTTATGTTTGTAAATGTACAAGTTTAATATTTTATCTACGGTTTAAACCAAAGAATCATTACTAAAAATAGCTTTTAAACAACCTAAATCATTTTTTATTTGTGATTGAAGGAAAATTTTAAAAAAAATATAAAAACTGAAGCTTATTCCAAAAGATAAAACAAAATTTGAAAGCATCCTAAACTATTATCATTTCAAAATGATTAAGCATATCGTTCTTCTTCTATGTATCATAAAAATTTCGTTATGTAATTTAAACCATTCTGATATTTCAAAATCCTTGAATGCTTTATTTAACTTAACTGAAGTTAGCAATGAAAATAACTTGGATTTAGAAACTGTAAGAAGAAACAGACAAGTCTTGTGTATGATACAGTACGATCTCAATGATTTAATAAAAGAGGTATATTCAGTTTGTTTTGGGAATCAATGCAATATTAGCATGGATAAATCGGTTGCAGGGTCTAATCAAAACATGGTGAAAATTGCTGTTAGCTGCTACGGAATGGATGGAACTAATGAAACGAAAGCAATGATGTCTAAAGCTTTTAGAAAAGTTAAGGAAATTAAAGAAAACTATTGCATTATTAAAAGAGCAGGTCAAGGCCGATGCTATGCTATCTATAATTGCAGAACCGGATATTATTCAGCAAAAACTAGCATTAAAACAAACGATGTAATTTTAGATTATTCAAATGTTCAATGCGCTGTGACAGATTATGTATAAAATAAGATATTCATTCATTTAGATATTTCTATTTTTTTAATATTATTGAAATAACTAGCTTTGAAATTGCACATAAAAAACTCCCAAAATGCTAGAAAAATACCCTTGGTTAAAAAATATCAACCAGTAAAACTTAATTGAAAGTTGAACTAATACATGTTTAAAATTTTATTATTAATTAGAGATTTCTGAATACTTTTTCGCTAGCAAATATTCGATATTAATTTTAATATTTTTATTTGTTTAAATGGATACACCTTTCTAATTTTCACAAAATTTGTGACTTATCTTATAAGCCGAGATTAAATTGGGTGATATAAAGATTAAATTCAGGATTTGGAGTCGGGTTGGAGTTGGAAGAATTTTTTCGATACCGGGCTGGGTATTTTGTACACTTTTTGATCAATAAATTGAAAAACATAAAAAATAAATTTTACCCTTCATGGATCAAAACTCGATTCCCACTTATATTTATATGTATTAAAGAATTTAACTGGCTCAATTTGATATTTTATTAAATTAAATAAAATCTTTTTTATCTAAAAATCCGAAAGGTAAAAAACCAAAAAAAAAAAAATTTGCCATATGAGCCTAAAAATTTATATCGTGCAAAATGATAATTGAATACCCAAGCTTGATTTATTAAATCCGTACTAATTGAGTATATTTATGGTAAAGAAAATTGGAAGATATGGGAGTATTTGAATTTTAATGTGATTATTTTTTCTTGCTCTTATTGAGCTGAATTAACAGTTTAATCTATTTATCCGATGGTATTAATATAAAAATATGTTAATTTTTATACATAATTCGTCAAATTCATATCCAATCAATACAAAATTCGCTTATTTGATATAGAGAAGATGCTTTTTTACTTATTGAAAATTGTCTGTATTAACTATTGAGAGTTTTATTCGTATATATTGTTATTTTTAATATGTTTATGTAAAATAAAAGGTCTGTTAATTATGATAAACTTTTAAATTAAAATATAATTTTTTAACCCATTGGTTATACTAAAAAATAATCAAATTAAAACCATAATTAAAATACTTTACAAATACATAAAAACTTAGATTTGCTGATAATCAAATTGTAAATTTATTAATATTTATCGCAGAAGTCTCCGGTGGCCAACTTATACAAATATTTTTTAATAAAATAAAAAAGCTTTGTAAGATTAATTTCCTAATATATTTTGATTTTTTATTACATTTTATAGTACGATTTGTAAGTACTAAAACTAAAATGAGTGTTAATAATTTATTTTATTTTACTCTAAAATAATTAGTGATTAGAATAAATTACAGCTGAGCTACAATTGCTGCGACGTTTCTTTTATATATATTTGATTATCCTAATAACAACATAGTTTAAAAAAGAGCATATCACTCTAAATATGATGTGTAATTGTGTAATTAGTTTCAGTAGATGGTCTAAAACTTTATACCTGGTGAAATTAATCTATATGATTTGTAAGGAATCAATTTTGATATAATTATTTTTCATTAATAATTTTGAGTTTTTCAAAGATGTGGAAGCCCATAAAATCTTTGTCGATTATTATATATAACATATATACTAAATTTTCGAAGTTAATTAACTTTTTTTCTACTAAAAAGGGCTTAATTCTGAAAAATAATATTACGAATCTAAATTAATATTCTAATAAGTTTATTAAAAACGAAAGTCGAATGAAAATATACTTGCGAAACCACCCTAGAGAAGATAATAATTTTGAGTCTCAAGATGTTAAAACTAAAACATCTTGGATGCATTAATTAAAAAAAAAAGTATAAATTTACAAAGATAACTCATATTTAAATGAATTTTTAATAAGTTTCAGAAAATTACTTATGAAATAAATTCTGAGTAAAAAAAAAAATAGGAAAATAATCATATATGTTAATGCTTTTAATTCTAATCTAAAAAAATAGAAGATCTAGTTGGTGTCTCTATATAGAATAAGTTATAATCCCCTGTTTCTCGAAAAATAAAGCAAAGAATTCACAACAAGTTAAAAATATTAATTTAATATGAATCAGTTGTTTAATTCAACATTAGTGATATAGAATAGAATGAACCTTAAATGTTTTATCACAAAAGCAGTTTTTATTAATAGTTTTGGAGGAAAATAAATGATCTAAACTAATCTTGGAAAAAAAATCACATATCCACAGTCGCTTATTAATATCAATTTATTAATTTGAGAAAATATAGCAGTTTTATTTTTCATTTTTAAATTTATGTAAATTGACTTAATTATAAAATTAATTAGATAAAATCGATATTTTATAAACTTCAAATAGAATTTTAAAATGAAAAATATAACAAAATTTATTTATAATAATTATCCGCATAGAATTGCGAATTTATATTTTTAAGTGAATAAACGAAATTTTTATTGTTCAAATGATTTTTTTTTATGAAATTTTCATAGATGAAAAAGATTGGTTTTGTAGGAATCTGAACTTGATCATAATTTTTAAGGGTGTAAATAGTTTATTTTTGGATTATTATTTATAATTTTTATGTGATTTAATTATTTTTTCAGGATATGAAGTTTAATTATTTTGCGATATTAGTTATTAACCGATAATATCATTTGAAGTAATTTATTATTTAATGGAACGAAAAAAAATTAGTTTTAACTTACACTGTCTTATAAAAAAAAAATTTAATAAAATTTTTTTGGCACCAACAAATAGCATTGAAACTAAGAATTTATCTTCTACAAAGGGTATTAAATAAGATTTTTATTGACCTCGTGATGCTGCATAATTATGAAAATTAGAATTTTTATTTTCAAATAAATATTAAAATTAATTATTTTAAATACATTAAAAAAAATTGAACTGATAATTTTTATATGAATTGCAAAACTAGTATATATTTTTAAATGATAAGGCTTATCAATAATATTATTATTTTAAATATATCATAATTTAATTCAAATTAGTTAAAAGAAATATAATTAACTCTAGTTATTTATTTATGGTAAATTATAATATACTAAAATTAATTTAAGTATATTCTGAAAAGTATTATTGATAATTTATCAATTTGTTTATATAATGTATAAATGTATAAAATATAACGCGAAATTTGAAAAAAATTATATTTATGACTGTGATAATATTAATTAGCTTTTTAACAACTTATAAGAAAGGGTTTGAGTTTATAGCCTATAATTTTCATTAAGGTATATTCATATTAAGTTTATAAATTAATTAATAATATTTTAATTTGTTTTTAAAAGATATTTAAAGCTTAGTTACTCTTATACTAGTATATCTATAATCAATGATCTATTCCTTACTTCTTATAAAAAAGATAGAAGCTATATCAATTCAATTAGGTATACAAAAAATCATTTCTTAGGTCCTTCTAAATTTGGATAAAATCATTTTCTATCCTAATACACATGATTAAAAAAATTGATTAAATTTTACTTTTAAGTTATATTATTTGATCAATGAAGAAGTCCTATAGTTATTTTTTCTTTAAACAGATCTAACTGATTATATTAACGCCGAAATTATTAAAAAAAAGGATAAATAAATTTTAGCACTTTATCTACAAATTTATAGTTTAAATTACACAAATCTGTTACATTTTTATTTTATATTTATATCAAATTTAATTAGAACATATTGAATGAGATAAAATCTAAATTAATACCCATAAAAAAATATGTGGGTCACAAACTTCTTTTTGTACTAAACTTTTTTTATGCGATGTCTCTTTTTAAAAATTAGTGTTAGGATTATATTTTTACAATCATAAAAATAACTTTCTGAAAAAATTATTTATTTAATTATACATCAAATCTCTTTCCTTAAAACAGCATTGCATAAGTGGAGTATCTATAAAATATTTAAAATACTAATACAAAAAATTTTTATAAATGCGTAAACTTTTTTATATTTCTATCCAATAAAAATTCTTTATAAAATTCTAGATCAAAATCTCTAAGAAATCAAAACTAAATACTTTAAATTTAATCTATATTCTTATTGCCTATAGGGATCGGGTTTTATGCGATAATTTGGATAATAAAAGGTAAACGGATACACTAGTTAAAAATATAAAAGATAGTTAAAAAGTCAAGTTGAAAAGCTTAGCCATTCCAAAATGACTGAGCTTCCTTATTTATACCATTTTCTATTTTCTAAAAGTCAATTATTCTTGTGAGAGGGTTTCTTCATTGGTCGAAATATTCAATGCATGCACTGAATCTATTAGTTCATTACATTACCTCTCAATTTAAAAAGTATCAGAGGGGTTCGGAACTCATAATTTCAGATTTCGTTGATAACTTAATTTTGAAGAGTTATCACAAAGAGACTAAAATTTTTTTTCTTAATTATAAAATAATATTATTTAACATTATAATACATTCACTTCTACGTAGCTATTTGTAAGTTTTTGACTCCAGATCGAAACCTTTTTTGGAAAAATATATAATTATAATGGAGGCCATTATATTCAAAATGGGTTTAATTAATATTAATAACTTAATAAGCTCTTCTAAGTTATAATGGTTAAATTTTAATATTTTGAAAGCAAAAATTTCATTTAAGGGTTCGACATTATCCTTTAAAATAATTTTAGCAAATTTAATGCTGATTTTTAAATTTAATTTGAGTTTTATCAGTAGAAATTGTAATTGTATAAATTTTCTGATCGTTTGAAATTTTTATTATAATCTGAAACATATCTGATCTTAGAAGTAAAAAATAATGACTTTTTATTACTCATATGAAAATAAATATCGTTTATTAATACTGATTAAAAATGATTTTATTCTTAAACACTAGTATTATAAATCCAAATTTTCATAGCAATTATTTTTTTATTACCCATATGAAAGAATAAACATCATAATTTGATTACTAGAATTTTATTTTTCCATATGGAAAAAAAAATTGAAATATACCTTTATAAAATTTATATATCAACCAATATTCGATTCACTAGCAATTGAAATAATTTTGAAATAAAAATATCTATTATGCTATATTTTTTTTAATGTATTATTATAAGTAAATATAAAAAATACCAATTGTACCATATATTTTTAGGCAAACAGCTAGAGATATTATTTATTTTTTGTGGATTAAAACGGTCATAAATTTTAATACTATCACATAAAATATTATTTTATACTCATATATTGAAGTTATTTACAAAAAAAGCACGGTGATGATTCGATAATATTAATTGATTTTTTTAGAAATGGTTCAGAGAAATAGAAATTCACTATAACATTAAACTTAAAATATAACATATCATAAGCTTATAAATTCGGATACTTTTAAGTTCATTAATTTCTACTGATTGTGTTATGAAATATCTGCTTATATTATTATAAAAATATAATATGTAAATTACTTAAATTAAGTTGATATTATAAACTAATTTGGTAAAATATATAGTTTTAAACTTTATCTACCATTATAAATAATAAAATAATTAATTAGAGTTGTAGGCTATATAGCTGAATTCTAATTTTTCAAAACTGCTTTTCTGATAGATACTTTTAACCTCGATTTTTCACATATCCATTAGCTTTTAATGTCATTTTTTTTATTGATACAAGAATTTATACATGTGCTATTTAAATAAAGGATAATTAATTTTGATTTCTTTAAATAACATAAATATAATTGTTATATATAGTACTTTTTTTAATAAAAAAATATTATTTCAGTTAAATAAGCTCTTAAATTAGATAGAGATAACATAAGCTTGGGCTTTTTTTTTTTTTTTGAAATAAGCTTTCTAAAAAAAACATAAATTATGCATATTATGCAAAAGATAAGGTATATATTTTTAATTTATAAAATGTTGATAAAAACATTAGCTTAGAATAGATTCTTTTTTATATATTAGTGTATCATTATTTACTAACTATTCAAGTTAATTTTTTCTGAATTAAGACCATAATATTAATTTTTTTTTAGTTATTTTCCCATATTTTTTTGTAAAAATTTCCAAAATAAATTTACTCTCAATTATTTAATAAAAAAATTAATTTAAATTGTAAAATCACAAATAAACAACTATAAAACGATCTTAATTCCAAAATATAAATTTTTATTAGACAAAATAAATATTTAATACAAAAAACCAGAGATCTTATTTAAATCCTTTACTTTGTTTTAATTCCAAAAAAAAAGGTTTGGGTAAAGGCTAAAATTTTTATTTTCAAATTTAAATTGCGAATCTTTATTTCATAAATTCTTTTTCAAGCTAGGTTCAAATTTTAAAATATGAGATTACGAAAAAAAGGTATATTTATTCACATAAAATATAATATTTTATCTTTTATTGATAAATAAAGAGAATTTTAAATATAAATTGCTTAAAAGACGTTATTTAAAGACTTATTTTATTTAAAAGAAAAATCAAGTTTTATACTTACTCTGTTTTTTAAAAGTTCATTTATATATTCGTAGAAATCTCACATTTTTATACCCTAATAAAATTGAGATTTCAAACATATATTTTTGGTAATTTTTAGTTATTTTTTTTAAAAAATAGATTAATAAATTAAAAATGAATTATATATTTAAGGATATGATTTACATAAAAAAATTAACACATAAATTTTTTTTGGTAATCCAAGTGCTGAATATATATGATTTTCTAAAAATCACAAATGATATGAAATTATTCATATCACATAGATTAAAATTTTTGAAAATAAACCTGAGAACCGTATTTATCATGGATTTTTTTTCGGGTTATTTAAATATAGATATTTTGATTATTATATCTATTTGATAAAAAAAATAGCAATTCGAAAACTATTATAATGTTTTATCATTTCTAGAAAATGTTAAAAAATCCTTGAAATTTTAATTTAAGCAATTATAAAGAAAAAATGTAAATTTTGCTTTTTTCTATATCATTCTAACCTTGTAAAATGTATGAAATTATCCTTTTATTATTAATTATTAAATTAAATTAAATTAAAAAAATTAATATGTTACATATAAAAAACCAACTTATATTTTCAAAAAAAAATGTCTCAATTTGATAAAAAAGAGCTTAATATTTTTTTGTATGAACTTATTAGGTTGTCTTCATATTTTTTTTTACAGATTGTCAATCTATTGTATAAAAATTATTATAATAAAAGCATGATAATATATGCATTATTATGCTTTTTTATATTAATATAAATTAATAGATTTCTTTTTACTGCATTAAAATTTAGAAATAATATTAAAATTCAGAAAAACCTTTTATAAATTGAAAAATTTTTAACCGAATTAGCGAAAATCGTATAAAAATATAAAACGTTTTAAATAAGCATTTATTTTTTTCTAACTTGTGGGTTTCTGAATTTTTAATACGAAAAAAAATATCCGAGTTATAGATACTGTTAAAAATTATTTTTAATCTGTATATTTACCGTTTCTGCGTTATTTTTTTAAATACATATATTATTATATTTTAAAATCACTGATTAATTTTTATTGGCAAAGTTAAATTTAGGTTTATGGATCGATACAATATGCGAAGATATAAACGTTGATAAATATATGCAGAATAGAACCTATAGTATATAAGTTAGAGTTCGAAATATCTATAATATTTTTATCAAAAGTTAAAATATTTTTTAATAGGCGTAGAAATCAAATCTGATTTGCTTTTTAATTATATTTTCATGCGTTCAATAGTCATATTCTAAAAAATATTTCGATCATAGATTGAATGAATTAGTATTTGATGATTATAAATTAATCTATTGTTTGATATTTTCTTTTCAGGGTTAAATTTTCATAGACTTTAGCTTAGATTTATTACCTTTAAAAATAAAAGAACCAACCATACGATTAATTTTAATTACAATCACATAGTAAAAAAAAACAGATACTATATATATGTTGAGTTCCAAAGTGTAGATCAATTTTTTTAAAAAAATTATAGAGATTGTTTTTCTTTATGTTTTTGTTCAATCCTACTAAACACAATTACTAAAAAAAAAAGTTTTTTTGGATAAAATTAAGATAATACGTGTGCTTTTTTTTATTCATGAAGCCATTTTTCTTATAAAGTATTTTAGTTAAACAGCTTTTTTTTTTCAATAACCTTCTTATTTTAATAGAAATCCAATGAAAATTAAATTAAATCATTTACCCGCCATTTTTGTATTTTTATACATCATATTGTATTTTGATTAATTGATTTTGTTTTTAACCTATAAAATATTACAGAAAATTAGTCGAACTCCGGAACAAATATTAATATTAAATATTAAATGATATTATAAATTTTATTTTGTAATTTTTAAATTTCTGCCACTAAAATTAAAATATAAAAGTTTACAATGTAGGTTTTTTTTTCTAAATATCTTTAAGGTATAAAATTGTGTATATTTATCATTTTTTGAAAATTGTATGGGGTTACAGTGAATTATACTTAATTCATCTTCTCGTATTATATAATGAGCATTAATCTTCGTTCTAGAGCTAAATTTTTCTTAAATTTTTCTTCTGAGAGGAAACATATTAAGTTAATCCAGAGGTATATTGGTTTGGTTAAATTACAGTTTAAATTTCTTGAAAAGCGATCATATTAGTCGAATATTGAGTGGTTTGACCGTTAATACTGACTCGCTATTTGTTCTGGTGGAACTTCAACCTCAACAGCCAAATTATCTCCAAAGACTCAGGTTTTTGGGAAGAAAATTTTTTCCGATCATTAATTAGGTTTGGTAGTTTATTTATGCCCCTTTTTATACTGTGTAAAAAAAGTAGTTTGATGAGATCCTTTATATTTTTGAAAGTTCTGTTAATGTATATATAGTTGCTATTTTATTTTATTGTTGGACATAGTATACTTGCTATTTTGTTATTATTTCATAATTTGCTTTTACATGATATAAAATCTTATCATTATGCGTGGTGATAATTTGGCAATTTTTATAGATTTTTTTTCTCCCATCTTTGGGTGCTAATTTTATTGGACTTATTTTATATTTCTCCATTATTGTGAGTCAACCATTAATTCATTCCATGCTACTCGATCTTAGAAACCATGTGATTGTGAGAAGCCAACATAATTTAATGTCAATTTTTCTTCTCTTAGGTTTTCATTAGGACCCTGGTCTCAACTTTCTTATTACTGGCGATATATCAGAAGATTTCATAGTTTATGAAAAAAACCTCATCTCATCTGCTAAGCTTAAAAATTCTTTAAACAAAGGATCTCCAGAATTTTCTTCGGATCTTCCGCCAAGTTTAGTATTGCAGATTTATACGTCTTGACTGTACTTGATTTCAAATTTTAAAATTTTTATGATTTAGCCAGAAAATTAATTTATTCTATATCAGTTATTGACATTTTTTTATCTAATGATATTCTCCATATTGAAAATCGCTGTAGGGTAGATTTATATCTCAACTTATATTTTATTCTTTCCTTATTGATTGATTATTTAATATCGTGCTAATTGGGGTCTTTATCTTCGATGAATCATCTCTGGTCTTCAATGGGTTAAAATGTACTTCTTGTTCTTCTATATCTGAGATTTTCTGTTTTAATTATCTGATATTACTGGCTTCCAATGGTGCAACTTATTATTATTTTAAAACCCAAATTCAAAAGATTGAGGGGAATATCGTTATTTTCATAACGGATATACAATGGTTACGGTTACTTTCTCTCTCGAGATCTTTTGAAGTATCTGAAAGATTAGATTGCACGGAAGAGAATAGTACGAATTCACCTAATTCTTCGATTTTTTACTAGGATATCTTGCATAATTGCCCCCAATTTCTTGTAATAACTACAATAACTATTTGTGTTTCTGTTTGATATCGATACGAATAAGTATATATCATTTATTTTGAAACTCCGCAGTATATTTTGAACTATTCTGTTGACAGAGAATATTCCATCTGGGCTGTAAGCCAAATGATGAATCCACTTGATTTAATTTTTTCGGTTTATAAGAGATATTTAATCTTTTAATGGCACTCAAGCATTGCTTTCATATATTTACGAGATTTTTTGTAAACTCTTGGAAGTCTTTCCCCTAAATCTCTTCACATACTCTATTGTGGTTATATATTCTGAGTGTATATGAACTGATAGATCTAAGCTTTACTATCGATATAAAGCTTTTTGGTCAATCTTTTACTTATTTTCGTTTGTGTGAATTCATTTTTCTGAATATTTCCATAGATATTTTCTGGGGTTTTAACCATAAAAAATACCCAGGAATAATCCATTGAGTCTTTTAACACCTCTACTTTTGGATTTTAAAGCTGAAAAATTATCAGACCTAACCCTTTAGTTATTTTTTCCAAAATTTCAAGTTTTTGGATTATTCCATTGTTATCTTCGCTGATGAGTCCAAGAATTACTTTGGTTTATGAGTCACACATTCCAGCTTTAAAAGTCTTTTTAACATAATATTTCTGGGACTAGTGATCAGAAATCAATTTTGCCTTTCCTATTTCCTATGCAAAGTTTCCTAATGCAGTTTCATCCTTATTAATCCGTAGTGACGTTTCATTCTTAAGTCCCTTATCTTAGGTTTGGACTCTTTCA
Source organism: Smittium mucronatum (assembly GCA_001953115.1). Taxonomy (NCBI): domain Eukaryota; kingdom Fungi; phylum Kickxellomycota; class Harpellomycetes; order Harpellales; family Legeriomycetaceae; genus Smittium; species Smittium mucronatum. Next base: position 5,218 of record LSSL01000442.1, on the reverse strand, counting down.
AATACATCTTTCGTTTTTATATTATCAATACCGAATGCTCTATGATTAGCTTTACTTATAGATAATATTTAGAATTCCTTTATTCTGGATTTGAAAAAAAGAAGTTCTATTTACTAAATACCACTTTCTTGATCCCCATAAAATTATTATATGGTCAGATTAGACAGAAATTCTGATATATTTTTCCCTTTCCCATTTCGGAAAAAGTCTCAGTACCTTTTTAAAATCTCGTAGGATGAGCGAAAATTTAAACAGTAAAACTCTGAACTGGAACTTCTTTCCATTCCAAATAAATCTCAGGTGATTAATGCAGGTCCTGTTTATATTGTATGTAAAAAAGCTCTTCTAGATCTAGCTATTTATTGTATTTCTTTCTTTTTATGAGTCAGATTATCGAAGTTAGTGATTTATTCTCGAATTTTCTCAATTACACTAATAATTTTTACTTTCTTATGTTTGGTATCAGTCTCAGGTAACTTTCCCTTTTCCTTAATTGCGATAAGATGGATGTAAACCCCTTTTTAATTTTCATTGATTACCTTTTTGGTTCTCATAGTTAGCAATGGAACTACCTTTTTTGTCAAAACTTTTCTCGAATCCTTGGAAAGATTCATATCTTATCGGTTTGGAAGTGCATTCATGGAGGAAGTGAAATTTTTGGAAAGTCTGGAACTTTCCGAACCGAACTTTAGACGGTGCCTCGGAACTGATATTTGTGGGATAAATTTGGATAAATTGTGGATAAATATTGGATATTTTTCATTTTTATTGAACTTATTTTGAATTTTTGGTCGAGATTCTTTTTAGAAAAATCTCCTATTCTGGATGTTATTTTTAAGCCTTGTTTCAAAACGATTTGGACCAAATTGTAATCTTTTATTCATCTCAATACTATCCAAAACATCGAAAGATGACCCGCAATTGAGTACTCGTTCCTTTTTGTTTAGGATATTTTCCCTTCCTAGATAATCTCGATATTTCTCAATCTATATTTATGAAGTCTGATAACCTCTACTACTTGTAATCCGAGTTTTATAGGACATTAGTAAGGGATAGCTATGTGCAGATGTTTTTTCCGCCTTAGCTGCTGAAAGATCTTTCTGGACCCTATTTTTCTAGCATTTCTTTATTTTCTTTTGCTAAATAATATACTAGGATTTTTAGTTTATTATTATCTAATATTAGTTTTTTAGAGGTTTTTAAAATTTGAGGGAATCTTCTTGGGAGATACAGGGTCCAAAAAAAATTTACATCCTATTTCAGTTTATATTTGATGCAAAAAGAATTATCGATATACTCATTTTCTCCGAAATTATCAATGATTCATCGCTCTCAGATCTTGCTCTTGATTTTTCGTTTACTATTCTTATACAAATTAAACAATCTTCTTGTAGTATTTGATAGGCTTAGTCGAAACCCGTTGAACTGTGAACCCCTCTATCTAAACGAAACATATAAATTTTCATTAGAAGGGGGCGGGGGGGGGGGGGGGAA
>LSSL01000441.1:47764-76838 GCA_001953115.1 Smittium mucronatum | reverse complement strand
AGAATATTTTTATTTTAAACTAAGTATGGTGTGTAAAAGGGTGGATGTGGCCGTATGGAGGGATGTTCTATTAATAAGCGAACCTTATACCCCCCCCCTGGTTTAAAGAGAACCAGATGTTTTTTATCTTTTTCCATTCTTCCTTTCTATTGGCGTAGACCAATAATTTTTTTTTTTGGTTTTCAATTCTTTGATCCATCTAGAGAATATACCAGATGCTGGAATTTTTTTTTTTTGATAGGTTAGCTTCTTTCCTTGCCCTATTGATGTTCCAAATTGCGTTAGCATATAGTATTATTGATTTTGGGAATAGATTATCTATTGGTTTAATGAAATAAAAAATGACACCAGATTGACCCTTCCAACCCTTTCATTGGGTTTTTGGCTATGGTTTTATATAAACTGATAAATTTTTTGCCAGAATCTTTTGATTCTAATGAATCCAAATTATATGTGGGGAGCATTCTCTCTTTTGATATTAAATGCCTTAAATCTCTGTGATTATTCAAAAATTTGTTTTTTTCAGATGCGCACCTTTTCTTCTGTAATAATTGAATTGTGAAAGAAGAGCCATAGGCGTCTCTTTATTCTTGGGTCAAATTTCATTTAATGGATTTTCTGCCAATAGATATTTGGGTCGCCGCTTGATATTCTCCCCAGCGTGTCCTATTTAGGAATTATGCATTTTTCGTATCCACTTATTTTTTTCTAGATTATTCTTTATGCTTTTATTGGTAGATTTTTTAACTTCCTCCCAGGGTATTTTCAAATGCTTTGTTGGGAAGTGCCATTCCTCTTATTATGATTTGCTTAACCATTTTTTCCTTTATCCGCATCTACTGATTGAGTGATTGACCTGCTATTATTTTTTAAAGTAAAAACGGAGTTGGAAGGGTTTTCCCAAATTTGGGTACATTATCTTATAAGTCTTCCTCGATTGGTAATATTGTTTTTTCCAACCATAAAATATCTTTCTGTGTGAGATCTACGCAGATTATATCATTTAAATATTCAATCCCCATTGGTTTTACGTCTTCATATGCCCAGTGGAATGTGTCACTTGTATCAATTTGAAATATTCTTCTGAGACATTTTATGACATCCTTCCAGATTGATGGAAAATTTCCTAATGGTTTTGAGAATTTTTCTGGTTTAATTATTTCTAAGATTATTTCACTTCCATTGTGTTTTCTTGATAATGATTGGATTTTATGCATAAAATAATCCTTCCAAAGAGAGCGATCGCCGTTAATTAAGCTTTACTTCCACTTCATCATTAGATTTTTTGATTGGGCTTCTATATCCATCAGCCCCAGCACTCCAATTTTTAGGTCCAATGCCAAGGATGAGATCTTCACCCTTGTTTTTTTTATCAGTCCATATAAATCTGTTTATCTGTTTTTTTATCTTTTCTTCAAATAATTTTTTTAAAGGCGTTAAATGAGCTGAGTACCATGGTTTTGAGAGGATTATTGTGTTTTCAGCTAATACTTTCCCTTTTATCGACATTTTCCTCTTTTTTAGGCTTGTAATTTTCTAAGATATTTTTTTATCCAATATATTTTTCTCCTTGCCGTTTTTATGTCTTTTGAGTCGAAATTTAATCCCAAATATTTGAAAGTTATTTCGGTTCCATAAATTTAATATTTCTAGGTGGATTTAATGCACCTTCTATTCTAATTAATATTTTTTTATTTTCGTTTATCTTAGTGTTAGATTCTAGAGAGTGGGACTTGATGGTCTCTTCTAATATTTTGTTATCCAAATTTCCTGTTATTCCAATCAGTAAATCTTCCGCTTATGTCAAAAGGCTAGATAATTTATACTCTATATATATATCTTTCAGCCCCTTACTTAGCTGTAGTATCAGGGGTTACATTATTATGTTGTTTAAGAGTGGATACAGTTGATCTCCTTTTCTCAACCACTGCATTATATTTATTGGATCTATTAGGACGCCATTTACCTTAATTATAATTTTTGATTCGTAATATATATTTATTAGCCTATTAACAAAAATTTCACCCGCCCCAAATCCTCTTAAGCATTTGTGCAGTTATTCCCGGTCTACTCTGTGATATTCTTTTTCTTTATCCATCATTAGTAGATAGCCATTGGTTTTTTCTGTCTCCGCTTTGCTGTTTTCTGTAAGAAGATTGAGGTCAATATTTTTTCAAATATACTTCTATTTTTTATAAAACCCGATTGATTGGGGCATATAATGTTTCACAGGATTTTCTAAAGCACCTTCGAAATTATTTTCGTATTCATTTTATTGTCAGCATTGGATAGCGCTATTGGCATATAGTTCTTGAGATCGTTAGCATCTCCCTTTTTCTAATCAGAGTTATCGAATAGCAACCCCTCCCCCCAACTATGCTCCACTCTCTCATTTTTTCGGTTTCAATATAAATCTCCAATAGAAATTTTGATATTTCAGCCCTATTATGATTATATAATTCAAAATTCAGGTCATCTAGACCTGTATATTTATTATTTGGGGATAAATTTATCGTATCTTCTATTTCGATCATGAATATTTTCCCTTCCTTCAGTTCTTTTTCCCGTGAATTTATTTTTTTTTATATTTAGAATGAAATTTTTTACTGGTTCATTTTTCAAGTAGCTCCTTTATCGAATATTTTTTTATAGAATTCTCTGGATATTTTTTCTATTTGGTTGGTCTCTGTTTTTGGTATCCCTTCTTCTTCGTACAGAGCTCCAACAGAGTTTTTTTTAATCTAATTTTTAGGAGTCCAAAAAAGTATATTTTGGACTTCTCGTTTCTCTCTTTTAAATTGGATCTTGACCTAACAATTATACCATATAATTTTCTGTTTGCTTTTTTTTTTAATTTTGATATCGTTATTTCGAATTTTATATTCATATTTATGGCATGTTTACTCATCGGATTTATCTTCATTTAAAAATCTATTGTATAGACTGTTGGCTATTTCTAGATTTTTAATCACATCTTCGGTAGGGTTTCTGGCTAAATAAGATATGAATATTTGTTTAAATTTTCTTTTGATTCTTAGCTAACTATTTAAATTCTTTTCCAAAAACCTAGTCATATAGTCTACTTTATTCTTTAAATATTAGTTCTCTAGATGTCTCACACTCGGATTCTAATTGTCTTTTTGATTTTTTTACCTCTTATTTTCCCATAGTTAATGGATACAGATAAGTTCTTATGGTCTGATAGACCTTTTTCTTCAATGTTCGGCATCAAGTATTAGTATAAAGTTTTATAGGATATTTAAATGTGGTATATTCTCGATTTTTGACTTCCGGAGTATTTACTCCATGTGTATGATATTTCATTGGGTTTTAGTGAGCTAAATATATTTATTAAGCCGTGTTTCGTCATTAGTTCTGAAAATATGTTCCAACCATTTCCTTTTTTGTTTTTTGGATGATAACTTTCTCTGATTTCATCCTCTATCATGTTGAAATCTCCCAATAGTATCTTCCGCCATGAGGGTTCTTATTTTTCATTAGGCGGTCATTCAGAAAGTTAAAAATTATTTTTCTGAATCTTTCCCTATTCGGCAGTTATACATTTATTATTTTTATGGTGCCAATTTTTATTAAGTCTGAAGGATACTACAAATACCCCCCCCCTCCATCGAATAAAATCACACTATACATGATTTCATTATTTTCTCAATTAATTATATTGGCCTTAAATTTCATCCATATGACTTTGCTCAACCAATAGTTCGACCAAAAAGTTCTATCGTTTTCTTTAATATTTTTTCCTGTATGCAGAAAATGTCTAATTTTAGAATCGATTTCAGTTAGGTGAAGACTCTCCCTTTTTTGTTGTTTTCATATATTCCTTTGGCATTAAGTGTGGTTCTTTTTATCGTTTCTTTTTCTTGCATTAGTAAAAAGTTATTCCTTTTTCCATCATTTTTTATGAATTCTTCTAAAATATTTGGGTTTTAATTATTTTCATACTATCACAAGCTTTTAGGGCTATCAAGGTCGACTGCTGTATCTGTCTGGAAGATACCTCTCTCCTTTTTTGTTTTATGAGAGATGTCAAGCATGTAATTATATTTCTTTGAATATTCCTATTTTTTATTTTTTTGCTTATTATGGTTATTCTTGATGTTTTTTTTGTTTTTTTTCTAGGTTTTTTTCTAGCACCGAGAACTTGCATAGGGTAACTTTGTCTCTTTCATAAAGAGATAAACCGGATCTTCTTTACTTGAAAAAGCTTCTGTTTAGATATAAAGACGGTTGTATTATGGGCTCATCTTCAGATTATATCTCATTCTAGTTTCCGATAATTGGTAATTTCGAAATATATTTATTGTAGTTTTCGTTTCTAAAAGTCATATTTCTTGTTTCCGTTTCCTCTTGAGCTATTCCTCCATGATTATTTAGATATTTATATTTATATTATTTTAAATTTAGGGACTTCCTTTACGGAAAAAAATATGATATGGTAAACTTTATCTCTCTTAGTGTCTTCAGCAACCCTGTTCTTCCTACTTAGGTTTTCATGGGTGATTTTTTCATTGGTATTTATTCCTTCGATATTTTCACATTCGTATAAAGAGTTATTTAAACTCCCAGCTTTGATAATGATGTTATTTTCTGGTTCTTTTCTTCCAATAAATTCTCTTCAATTTTTTGTATGTTTTTTCTTTTTTCGATTGTTTTGTATTTTGTGATCTTTTTTTTAGTAGACCTTCACATTTTTGTTTCCAATAGCCCCCCTCTTTGCATTATGTGCATACTGGGGGAGATTTCCTCCATACTAGGGTAACCTTAATATCCATTATGTTTAGAAATTTTGGTATTGAATCTCCTATTTTTTGGCTTGAATAATATTCTGGTACTTTTTGATTGGTACATATTTAGACTTTCGTGTTTTAATGCTGCTATATATAGCACTTATCAAACTTTTGATAGCTCCACGTATTTCACGAGTCCTAAATCTCAAGTGTTGAGACCATTTTACGACGGATTTTTATAATTTTATAATTTTCGTTATACTCTGCTGTTTCCTGTAATTTTTTTTTTGAGTACTATATATATTTTTAATTTTTTTGCTTTTATTTTCAAAAGAGGATTCCCTATAGCAGTTAGACTGGTATAAATCCTCGCTCCTAAAATATTTTTGTGCGGCTAAAGGTGAGACAACGACAAGTGCACTATTGCTAGCATAATCATCCCCCTCGCTCAGCAGAGAACTTAGTACAGATATAACCCCCTTACTCCGCCTATACACACTTTGCCCGTTGCTTCCTGTACTTCAAAGCTAAGTGTTTGTAAAGCCCCCACGGTATAAATAATAGGAAAAAACCTTACCATAGAATTGGATCCGGAACAAAGTCCCAGCAAAGAAGATAAAAGATCCTCCATAACTGGTTTTCCAGCCAAGTTGACCTATAGATCTAAGTTATCTCCCAACACAGAGAAATCAACAGAAATGGATACCGAGGCATCACTATCTATATCTTCCGCCACCTCACGCCAAGCTTCAACCTCCGGAGCAAACTCATAAGTATAACCAATAGAATCGACCAACTCATGGTTGCGCCTAACCATGCTCATAGCACTATTTAAGCTAATTCCTTCACTAAGCGAAAATAAGAAAATATCTGAACTATAAACAAAACCTAAGGGTAATTATCCCAGTCCACTAAAGAAATAAAATAATAACTATGAAAACTAAACTAAATAAGCCAAACCCTAGTAAAGCGAAGACGAACAATATATATATATAAATTGTATTTCAAACTAATAAACAAAAAATAAATAGACTGAACTATACTAATAAGCTATAAAATGACTAAAAAAGTACTCAAGCGTGCTGAGACTTTTCAGACTATAAAGGGGGCTTAGCTTCACCTCGGACGAAAATGCGCGTCCTACCACCAAATTGTTATTTTCATTTTTTGAATTTAAGAAAAAATAATCCTTCTTCTGGAGTCTATTTTGTAAAACATTTGAATTTAAAGGGTTTGAATTATTATGCCCATAGAAATTTCTTCCAGTTCCCCTTCGATGTTTTTTAGATCACACGCCAGCTTGAAAGGAACTCCACCCATAGTTACTATTTTTTTTCCTGCGGCCCTCCTCCTGTTACCATTCACATCAATGATGTCGGTATAAACTTTTGAGCCGTATACCCCCCAAGAGAAACTTGACTGGATGTTTTATCTAGCGGGTTTGTTCTGTCGCTTGCGATCGTTTACCACTTTTTGAGTGGATCTACTTGGACCTAGTTGTCCGAACGGTCGCCTTCCATCATTTTTTTTCTAATCTCATTTTTTTTTGTATATTTGGAATTTCTAGCTATTGAGTAGAAGCATAAATTTGATCTTACAAATACATTGAGTTATTGGCCCAATACACTTGAAGAAATGGATTGGAGCAATAATGCTATTGGGTACTTATTGAACCATTTCAATCAAGGTAGTCTTGATTAATAATTTATTGGGTAAAAATTAGAAAAGTGATTTTAAATAAAAAATAATTAAGCGATTGGGTGCTTAAGGAATATGGAATAATAGAAAGCAATTGATAGGAAGTTAAATTTCAGATCGCAAATATATCGAATAATTTTTAGGATCAAATTATTTAATTACAAACTGATAGATTTCTTGGAAATTTCCAGCGGTTTACGTTTCATTAAGCTATAAAATTCAAAGTAGGTTTGTGAATGATAAGAAAAGACCTTATCGCACCAAGCTCTTCAAGCTAAAAAATATCTTGGATATAACTAGGTTGAGAAATTTCAAAAAGAAATAGAATTTGGGCCAAGTAATCAGATCTCGGAGCTTTTGTATTATAGAAAAAAAAAGAAATGAATAGATTTGGGAAAATTCTGGGGATCACGCTCAGAAGCACTACTTCAAAAAAGAATGCTTTTTCAATGAACATAAATGGTGCCAAATGTATTGAAGGACAAGAAAGACGCATGTTTTCGACAAGTAAGCCCTTTTCACTGCTGTTTTTTATTATTTTAAGTGGGGGTTTTTTTATTGATTTAATTATATGCGATGCCTTTTCTGACAACGATAGATTTCCTCTTAAACAAAAAGTGAGTGAGAGTTATTTAAAAGAATATATATATATAAAGAGAACTGCAACTCCGGTATTGAACTGATAATTAAAAAAATAATTGTTTATTAGAATCAACTTCGCTTACATAACACCAGAAAATATAGAAATACCAGTAGAGGCTGAGGAAGGAGAGAACTTATTAGAGGTGGCCCATGAAAATGACGTAGATTTAGAAGGTTTTCTTTTCTTTTAGTAGTAAAATAGAACCATCTAACCAGTTTCTTAAAAAAATTATGAAATAGGGGCTTGTGAATGTTCTTGTGCCTGTTCAACTTGTCATGTAATTTTGGAACCAGAACTATATGACCAGCTAGAAGAGCCTACTGATGAAGAGTATGATATGCTTGATCTGGCATTTGGGTTAACAGAGACTAGCCGTCTGGGGTGTCAAGTGAAGGTCAGCAGTCTTTTGGAAAATGCCAAGATAAAGCTTCCCTCAGCCACCAGAAACTTTTATGTTGATGGCTCTAAACCAACGCCTCACTAAGTCTGTAATAATATATAGGCAGCAAAATGGATTGGGGATAAGCTTGCATTATAAAACGGATTAAATTTATAGTAGTTTTTTTGAAAAGATGGATGAAAAATAATCTAAATAAAAGGGAGTGTATTAAATAGGAGGTAGAGACAATTAGACTAGGAATGGTGTGATACCGATAAAAAAAAATTGATTAATGAATGCAAATCAGAATAAAGAAAAAAAATTATTTTTTTGAGTTTTTTGACAGTAGCTGTTTGTGGATGTGGGGGATAACACCGCCACCAGCAATGGTAGCACGAACCAGAGCGTCAAGTTCGTCGTCACCTCTGATGGCTAGCTGCAGATGTCTGGGGGAAATGCGTTTAGATTTGCATTCTCGAGCAGCATTACCGGCCAATTCTAGCACCTCAGCAACCAAATATTCCAAAATAGAGGCAGTATAAATAGCGGCCTTTGCACCAACACGAGTTCTGTGTTGGGTGGAACGCTTCAAATATCTGTGTATTCTTCCTACTGGGAACTATAAGTGAAATGAGAGTTTAAAGAAAAATTATTTTGAACGAAAATGAGATTCAAAAATTAAAAAAAAAACAAGACAACTACCTGGATTCCAGCTTTGGTCGAGCGAGATATATTTTTCTTGGGTAGAGAGGATGAGAACTTTCCTCCAGTGGGAGCAGACGAAGACATGGCTTTACCAGACTTGGGCTTAGAATCATTCTAAAGAAGAAACAACAAGGACGCAAGACGAATAAAGATAGAAACATACCGAAAATATTTGTATAAGAAGATTAAAAAATATACACAAACTTACCATATTAGCAGGGAATAACGATATAATAAACTTTTAAGTAAGAGATTTGGGGCGAATGAAGCTGGAAAGATAAAAATAAACTGAGCGTAGAATCAGGAAAGGCGGGCCATCAAAGAGGAAGAAATAAATTGAGATAAATACAGCAAAGTGAAGGAAAATATTCCAGGAACTGTGAAGAAATTGATAGATGCTAATAAAAACAGCGAAATAGAAGCTTGGAGTAAAATGTAGAAACCTGTGAAATGCTCATTAAATAAAGCTTAGAAAACTTGAATTTTTTTACGATTTGATTTAAAACCAGACATTCTCCGCAAAAATGATTGGTTGTTACGCATTCCCACGACCCATATTTCGTGTTACTGAATTCGTGTATTTGCACACCCACGAATAAAATGGGTTTCTTGGATTGGGTCATGGAAGTAACCGCATATCCCATTTTACTGGCTTTCTGTAGTATGATTTGCGCTTCACTTCTAAAAAACAATATGTTAATAAAATTCAATAATGTTAGAAATCACCAATAAAGATACATCATAAGCACTTGATTATTAGCCAATTATGTTTTGATTTTTTAATCTGCTGGAGGTTTTGAAAAGCTAAACTGATATTATTTGCGGGGAATAGAGGTTAAATGCCGATATAACCACTAATTGGTTAATAGGGAAGATAATTATTACGGATATCGTAACTCCACTCATTGCCAATTGAATCAACAAAAAGTTAGGGTAATTTATCTGCAGCTTTTAGTTATTGTAGTTGGGAAAATAGTCTTTTCTATACGCCATTTTCTTTTTTCATGTTTTTTTAGAATAGTTATCAATGACTTTATCAGACAATAAAATTCTGTGATACAACATCTGCAGCTTTTAGAGCGAAAACCTCTAAAATCTATTTAATTATGTTTTAAGCCTATTCTAGATCTTCAGTACAAAAATGGCGACTTACGAAAACCTCAAACACCTGAATCAATTTCTAAATTTTGTATTTTTCTTTACTAGATACGAGGGTGTTTCAGGTGTAATTTCATTTGTTGCTATGATTTGTGTATTAATAAACAATAGGATATTCGTGCAGTTTTATTCGTTTTACCTTAAACAAATATTGATATTCAATATTTAAAATAAATAATCCATCCAATAATACTTACACTGAAACTATTCGCCTATTTGCAGTTAATCATATGCAGTACATGGGAGGCTTTTTTCAAGACCATCTTTTTTAATTATGCAAACCATTGGCTAAAATAAAATTTAATCGTAGATAATTCAATAGTTCGTGTAAAAATATCTAACCCAATAAAAATGCAAAAAATATTGGCTCTAATAAAATCACCTTATTTGCCAATAAAAAAGCTCCTTTTTTAATTCGATCTTTGAATCATAATAGTTATTAATTTCATTTTAGTGGTAAATTCCCAAATTAGGAAACACTTAAAAGTTTGATAGGGAGATGTCTACTTTTAACCTTTTCCGAGTCCAAATTTGTGCCTCACTCCTAATTATATACTTCGACAATTACAATTGGTCATATTTTTATTTATCCAAAAATATGTAATAATTATCGATCTAATGGTAATATTGAGTGAAAAGCTATAGCCATTTTTGTAAAATAGACCCAAATAGGATAAAAAGAATCTCATATAGATCTTATTGCAGATGAAGGATTATCAGTCAAGAAATCCTATTCATTTATAGTTTCTAACTGAGCAAGATCTTTTCAGGGCTAATAAATTCATGATAGTCAAATATTTGTACTAAGACGAAATCATATCTCGATGTCGAATATCCATTGTGACATTTTCATTAGCTTTCTATCATGTTCTACCAATGTAGAACTGGAAACGTTTATAACTTAGATTTGTTGAATTTAGAGCCTGGAAAGGTCATGGAAAGCTACAGTTGGATTTTTTTGTCTTGGGATTCTATGATTTTCTACAACTATAACCTCTTATAATAACACCTTGTTTTCCTTGAAGTACCAATATTGGTTTTAAATGGTCATCTTGATTAGCGCAGCTTTACTATCCTTCGGCCAATAAAACGAAATAAACTATAAAAGGTACAGTTTTGTCTAGATATTATATAATAAACCAATGATATCTATTAAGAAAATAATTCTAATTAACTATTGCAAAAATCCATATCCGCCATGCGGATTTTTGCCAACAAATGGGTGTACATCTATCCCTTAGACGGAATATTAAAGCATCAAGAATTGTGATAGGTGAAAATTCTTTGTAAGGGATATATCTAAGAGACAATAGTTGATATAAAAATGAAAAAAATAAAGCCTGGAATATAACAATGCTGAGCTGCGGGGAAGCAAGAGTTGGCTAGGGTGAATATGGAAGTGTCCATTTTATAATTTAAAATAACCTTTATCTCATGGTCAGAATTTGTGGAAGCTTTATTATTTTTATTAGTTTCAAAATTTATGTATGGGGAAGCTTCATTTTACACCCTATCGGCACACATCAACTTCTCCCCGTTAAAATGGTTAGTTTTTATCAATTCTAGAGCCTTATGTTCGCTATTTGCAATTTCAAGAAGGCATATTCATCGAATTGAATTTGGGTCTCTATTGTAAAGCCATATGTGTTTGATTTTACCCATTTCTACTCCCCATCATACTTTCAGTGAACTAGTTCTATATATATTTTTTTTTGCTTTCACTCCTCTACCCAAACTCAGCTGGCTAAGATCGGCAAAGGTGTGGTATAATCTGTAATAGTTTCTAAGTCCCTTAAACTCAGCAAACTCACATTAGATTATAATAAGAGGTTATTTATTAACCCGATGATTTCTAGACCAAACAATTTTTATGGAATGGTCAGCCTTTACTTGTAAAATCAATTGTGGGCAATAGTATTCATTATAGACATTTTAGATTATCTCATGTTACGATAATCTGGAATTGCATACCCAGAACTGATTTTGGGCGTTTTTCATGTGGAGGGATCCTATTTATTTATCCTATCTAATCATCTATAAAGTCTTAAAAAAACAACTTTGATTTGAAACTAAACGCCTTTGGCCAAAAATGTCCGCAAACATAGTATTTTTCTCTATAAAATAGAAAATACATATACCTTTCTATACCATATTAAATACAGTTTTAAAACGTTGATCTAGAATTATTAATTCGATATTTATCTCTTATATTGGATAGCCTTTGGGTACGAAAATGCTTTTCGTAAAACTTTAACTAAATACCATAGATCTGGAATAATTTTGCTTTGATGAATTCTAGAATTATATCTAATTAAATATAAATCTTAATTTAAAAACTTATCTATAACTCTTTCAATTCAAAAATGATGAAATAGCATACAAAATATCAATATAAAAACGCATCGGGCTTCCCTGTTTATATATTCTTTTATAATACTATCTTAGTTGTTAATACCTTAATATAATATCTAATACTCTCAACTGTTAACTAATCAACATAAAAACAAAATATAATATAATATATACCCTGAAAATATTTTTTTCAGATTTTAATTTTTAAATATAGTACTGGCCGAATTTTTTTTTTCTATACAAATAATTTGTTATGTGTGATAATTCAAATAATGTCAAACAGTGCTTGGAGAATGAGGTATCTTCCAAGTATTCTACCAATCGAGATATCGAAAGTAGGGGTTTGGATTCTCTTACATTAAGCTCTTGTTTAGTTCTTGAATCCCAAAAAAACTCTGTAAACACAAAGAGCTACAGTTTTCCTTATATCCCTTCCATAACTCAACAACCTAGAGAAAGCCAAAACTCTTTCATAGGTAGCCACTTATCAGATTCTCGTATTTACAGTGCCCAAGATTTTGGGCGCAATAAAAGCTGCTTTGAGTTTAAAGCCGATCAGGAGGCCGATATTCAGCTATTTTTGGGGAGACTATTAAACAAATCTCAGTTTGATTCTGGTGATATTCGTCAAAAGTGCAATGACGAAAAACTGACAAACTACGGAAACAATCCAGAAAACATTCCTAGTGAGTTCAATACACCTTTTAGTGAATCAGCTTTCCCAAACCAGAATCAATTCACTTCGGATCTGTTTTACAGCACTGTAAATCGTATTGAAACTGGTCCTAGCCTTGATAAAAACGTCGATATTTATAATAAACTGGGATCTGAATATAAAAACATAAAACACGACTTTTCGTTCAGAATAGACTCCTTCGAAAACAACAGTCCAATTTCACAAGCTTCAGATACCACATTCGGCATAAAATCACCTGACTCCCGAATTCAATCTATCTCTCATCAGAACTCTCAATCTCAATATCTTCTAAATAATAATGAACCTCTTATTTTCAACAAAAATGGATTAAATACTATGAGGAAACCCAAACTGCCAACCATTTCTGATTTATACCAGGGGAACTTTGGCTCATATCGAGGTCTTGAATCTCTGCCTAGCATGAACAGCTCCCTTTCATCAAACAGCACCGAATTCTCCAGTGATTCTGAGAACAGACAAAGAGCAGGAACCCTTACCAAAAAAAAGGAAATAAAGGAATTAGTTGGAGGCAAGCTTTTTGATCTCAAAAGTCTAAGAATTGGAAATCCCAAAACTGCTGCACCTGGATTTGACCGGAAAAGGGAGAATAAATCTGCTAAGGGGTACAGTTACATCCGAGGAAAAGTATTCTCTCTATCTACTGAGCAATCGGGATCTCGAACCATCCAAGAATGTTTAGAAGTTTCTGATGAAAGAGAAATATCAGAAATGTTTAAGGAAATAAGCCCAAATATTGAAATTTTGGTTACAGACATGTTTGGTAACTACGTCGTTCAAAAGTTTTTAGAGTTTGGAAGTACAAATATCAGAGAAAAATTAAGCAAAGCACTATTGGGAAGTGTCCCAACTCTCAGCATGCATGTGTACGGATGTAGAGTAGTCCAAAGGATCATTTCCAGCTCTGGAATAGAGATCCAAAGGAGGGTTATGGGTGAGCTGAAGCCAGTAATTATGGACTGTATTCATGATGTTAATGGAAATCACGTAGTTCAAAAAGCAGTTGAATGCGTAGAGATATCAGACTTGCTATTCATAACCAGAGTGATCGAGGGGAAAGCTCTCAGTTTATCCGTTCACCCATTTGGGTGCCATGTTTTGCAAAGACTGATTGAAAGATTGTATAATCACAGCTTCATGGATTCGTTCCTGGAACAACTCAAGGACCAAATTCCAGAACTTACCAAAAACCAACATGGAAATTACGTTATACAACACATATTGAAATTCGGAAACAGAAAGCATAAACAAGCGGTTATAAACTGTATCAAAAAGAATTTTGTAAGCTTTAGCAAGCATAAATACGCAAGCAACGTTGTCGAGAAAAGTATAGTATATCTTTCAAGTCATGAAATTAGGTCGGTTTTAGATCTCTTGATCAGGATGGAAAGCTCTGGATTACCAGCTATTGTAGATTTGATCAAAAACCAGTTTGGAAACTATGTAGTCCAGAAGCTTATAAATACTTCGCAAGGGGAGCTCAAGGATATGTTGTTGGCCAGTATATACCCACATTTAAAAACTCTAAAAAATAGTGTGTATTCAAAAAAACTTTCGGTAAAAGTAGAACAAATAATTGCCAAACAACCACATTTTAAACTATGCGTCTAAGATGAGAATTGGTTTATAAAATTAGCTTTTCACCTAGGTATTTATATATATAATTACCCCCGAATATTTAAATCTTTTTTTGCCTCTGAAAGATTCCAGTTGTTTTAGTCTTATTTCTTTAATAAATATTTTCATTAAAGTTATTTCTTACTATTTAAAAGCCAAATGATTGGTTTTCGTAATGTATTTTAGACTATTGCTCGGAAATATGTTTCATTTTACTTAAAAAGGTACACTAGATACCCTTTAATGGTATGAATGAACATACTATCTAGGTTTAAAGAGATTATTAATAGTCACTATACTTGAATATGAGTTGGTTTAAAATTACAGTCTTCTACGTGTGTTGTGAAGACAATATTTTTTAAATTAGGATAAATCAACAGTTAGTTCTAACTTTGCTATATTTTGGGGTATACGCATGGGTGTTATGGCCTTTAATACAATAAATATGGCAGTATAAAACACTTAATCTTAGGGATCGACTGAGCTCCCTTATTTGCACTCTCATCCTGATGGCATACCAGCGATTATTCCTTTTCTTAGCAATTAACTGAGCACCATTATTACACCTGGGAAAATTGCCTCATTCCGGGAATCTTGCTTTCTAGTGGCTGAATCAACTACGTGCTATAACTCAGTCAATAGAATCGATCAAATCGTTTAATAGAAAGCCATTGGCCCTTACAAAATCTGATCAAGCAATCAGGGAACTCAGCCAATATACCCATTCGTATAAGATGACGAATGTTTCTACTCAAAAACCAAAGCCAGCAATTGGCTCAGCTAGTAGGCATGGGTTGGAATTGTATATTTTTAGCGTGCATTTGTTGTTTAAGCCATCCCCAGAACTCTATACTCTAAGATTTTGTAGCTATCTCGAACTTTAAGTCCGATCTGCAATCCACTACTCTTTGAACCCATTTCGTGCATTCATAAATAGTATTATCTAGCATGGTAATTTTTAAGAAATATCAAATGTTCTTCCTTGTATCTTCTAAAATATTTCTGCATTGAACAGTTTAGAAACCAATACGATAATGACGCTTCTACTTGGAGTCCCCAGGGCCGAATTTTCCAAATTGAATATGCCATCGAGGCTGTAAAACAGGGTTCTGCCGTAGTAGGTCTCAAGTCAAACACCCATGCCGTTTTAGTGGCCGTAAAGGTATCGAATTTTCACTAATATTACTTCTCAACGTTCATCTCCAACTTGTATTAACTATTAACTCTCTTGTATACTCTTCTTTCTCTATATAACTTTCATTAGTTTGTACAATCTAATGTTTCCTGTTATTTTTTTATATCTATTAGAGATCACCAAACGAACTTGCTTCATACCAAAAAAAAATAGTTAAAATTGATAAACATATGGGTGTTGCAATAGCTGGTTTAACTTCTGATGCCAGAGTGCTGGGGTATTTTATTATCACTGATATTTTTACTATTGCTAATATTACTGATTTATTTTAGAAATTATTTGCGCTCCGAAGCTATGCGATTTAGAATGGTCTATGATCTTCAAATTCCTGTTGGAAGAGCTATGGAGGCCCTTGGATCAAGTACATTTTATTACTTTTCATTTTTACCTCATTATACTTAAACTTTTTATTTCTGCATTAGAGGCCCAAACTAATACCCAAGTTTATGGTGGTAGACCTTATGGTGTCGGGTTGTTGGTTATTGGAAAAGACGTAAGATAATCTATTTGTTTTCCTTTCTTTATTATTAATATGTTGATATTTAATATCAAAATAGAGTAAAGGCCCTCATCTGTTCGAGTTTAGTCCTTCAGGAATGACCTCTGAATATTTTGCTTTTTCGATTGGATCTCGATCTCAAACAGCTAGAACTTATCTCGAGAGAAACTACGCTCAATTTGAGAATATGGATTTAAAAACCTTAATCAAGGAAGGTCTCACTGCTCTTAAAGATACTTTGCCCCAGGATAAACAATTGGATGCTGAGAACACCTCTATAGCCTTCGTAGGTGTCGATCAGGATCTCACAATCGTTGATGGTCCTGAAGTTGCAGCCTACCTAGAAACCATTGACTCTACCGAAATGGAACTTGAATAAAATATTCTTTTTTCATAATTCTTCTAAATTTACAGCTATTTAGCTTTAATTTTGTATTTCAAAGCACTGAAAATCTATTATACTTATAATATGCTACTAAACTATCTCGTCTTATCCCACATCCTCCTCTATTCCATTATTAAGAGCAGCACCTCATTACACTAAAGCATTAAAAGTCTCAATGGCGAAGAATTCCTTTTGAAAACGTCTACATCTGGTAACCTAAGCTGTTATGATATTATGGTGGCTATATTCTTGGTTATACCCACTAGCTTGGAGTATATGGTTAGTGCTTCCTTTGAAAGTTTGCGAATAATGCCTTTTGCCATTAGCGCTTTTGAAACACCAACAAAAGATTCTATTGTATTTTCTAATTGCTTTTTGAGATCGTAATCTATCAGTTTCTCAGAGTTTAACTCGGGGGAAATGTTATCATGGAATCTTAGTTTGAAGTCATTAGATAACTCTAAGATAGAGGTCCTAAAGTTATTAATAGAAAATTGCATCTCTTTAGAAAGGTGTGGGTTTTCAGACGTATCCTCAGGAACAGCTACCTGAGCTGACTGATAAATTATACCGAGTTCAGATGAAATCATATCTAAAAATTGGTTGGATACATAAAGCAGCTGAGATATATGTTCTTTAAGTTGGATTTTGTTTAAGTTATTTTGTCCTTGATTTTTTTTGCTGTAATCATCT
The DNA here is from genome assembly GCA_001953115.1 of Smittium mucronatum. NCBI lineage: Eukaryota > Fungi > Kickxellomycota > Harpellomycetes > Harpellales > Legeriomycetaceae > Smittium > Smittium mucronatum. The sequence continues at coordinate 60,051 of LSSL01000441.1, read as the reverse complement.
TCCTGCTTAGCCATGGTATTTTTGATTTCTTTATTCTCCAAAATTAATAGTGATTTAGTCAGCTTAAGCAACAATTCCTGAAAAATTTGGGCTTCATTGGGAAATTTTTGGTTGGATGGATTATATTCAGCTGACGCTGTTGCTAAACACTTTTCTGAAATGAGAATGCTTTTCCTGAACCAAGCGAGGGCCATTTTGTTAAATTCAGGGGGGAAATTCTGTGCTTCTGAATCCCGAGAATGATTAGCAACTTTGCCTGAACTTTCTTGTTTCTGAACCCCAGGAACACGAATTTTCCTACAATTGGCTATTATCGATTCACCCTCGATCTTGAGCGATCTGACTGATTCTCGGCTGGATTCAGGCAAAAGATCTTCCAGAACGCCCAAGATCTGGACCATTTCAACCGAAGAATCAAAAAGCCTGCTGGATACTTCGCGAGTGTTGACAGTTTCTGAGGACATATATAATTTTGGATAATTAAATTTACATGTACGAAATGCTTCTGAGGACATATATAATTTGGACGATTAAATTTCCATGTACGAAATGTTTCTATTATAGACTGGTCAATGCTTATTTGAGATATTTGCTACGCCAATATTCTTTTCTTCGACATTGCTTTCGCTTTATTGCTCGTCTGGTTTCCAAATTTAGCTGCGACTTATTCTGCAAATCTCTGATCCTCTCGTATATTTTGGCCAATAATTTCCCATGTAAATCCACGCCCCTGATTAATTTGCGATAATACATCTCCTGATTAGTCTTGGGCTATTTGTTAGAGTTGCTAAATTTGGAATTCTCGTATGTTATCTTGTCTAATTAGGCGAGAAGTTTTCCATTGTTTCGTTTCCACTCCAAAAAGGGGTTAAACGTAGATTTAGCTTTAATAACGAAGCCTATAAAACATCTCTTTATGAATTATTTATAACATTGCCTAAAATTGACAAAGTAATAATCGTATGTTTAAAAGCCATTTTTTGAATAGTAGTTAGCAGTCTTATCGAAATCCAAAGTTAAATTCCAACTTAATTAATAACCATATATATATATCTATCTATTATTTACTGAATAAATCAACAGATATCGCTTTTTGTAATTCAGAAATACCATTCAAATTAGAAAAAATACATAGTCTAAAAGGATCTGATTTTCATCTAAATTCTATAGAAAACTTAAGAAATACATGTACAATGTTCGCTTTACAAAAAATAAAAAAAGATGCGTTGGATACGAATTTTAATATCCGCATCTTTGACACAAATTTAAAAGTTGTAAGGGAAAAAATATTATATTACACCTCAATATTTAAGAATGTTTTATATAAGATATTCTTTATTAAATTAATTTACAAATTTTAAAATATGTTTATTTTGACTTCTTTTATTAAACCCTACCCTTTTAAAGTCATTGTAATATTATTTTTTATTAATTATATACTTCTGTTTTGTTTATTTACTATATTTTTAATCGATGCTTCAGTACATAAAAAACTTCAAAATTTTGTTTTTGGGGAAATTATATTTATAAGTTGTAACAAAAAAAACAGTAGAAGTTTAATAATGGTATTTTATATTTTTGTACAAAATATTATCACTATTGTGGTTTTTGGTAAAATATCATCTTGTCTACATGAGAATTTGCCTACTATTCTTATATAGTACCCAGTTATAATTTTTGGAAATTTTTAATTATTAGACAATAAGTGAAAGATAACTATCAATTTGTGGAGGTTTCCCCTAGTACCCAAGATTTTTAAATTTATAATTCAATGCATTCACTTATTTTAATTTTGAATTATAATATTCAAAAAAAATAAAATGTTAAGCCGTTAAAAGCTTTAATCTCAACTTTAAAAAATAAAAGCAGTAAATTAATTAATAATTTAACTTATAAAGATAAAAATATTATCATTTCTAAATATTAATCCAACCCTAGAATTTTTAACTAAACACTACAAAAAATATCCTTTTTTGTAGGCGTATATCAAAACTATCGAGATATTTTCCTGTTACTGAGTCTTAAAATTCTTAATATATTATTTCCACCAATAAGCAGCTTTATTAGCGATAATTCCTGAAAGCAATTATTCAGATATTTTAACAACTTCCGGAATAGCCCTTGTAGTTGATACATTCATAATGGACTGATTTTCATCGAACTTAACTAAAAATTCGTAAAATTTTGAAATGATTTATATAAAATCTGGTTAATTTTATATTAAAAAAATTAATTATACTTGTAAAAAATCTGGCCTTATTGACACATTTTAAGTATAATGACTAAATTTCTACATTGGTGAAATTCTTTCATAAATAAACACCCAAAATATTTCGCAATAAAACGAGCCCGAAGGTTCTATATAGACAAATTAAATAATAATGCGTCTATCCCCTTTTAAAAGACTCGAAATCCTAAATTAATGGGGGGGGGGGGTTGAAAATAAATAAGTTTTATTTAGGAATGTTTAGGGTCGTTTTTTTTGACATCCTCTTTTTACTATTGCATACCCACAACATTAAAAAAATGCGATTATTTTTTCTATTTTTACCAGCACACTATTTTTAATTGGGTGCTATTAGGCAAAAAAAATCTCTATCATTATTATTTTGATCCAATTCAGAACTTTAATGGCGGTCGCTTGTAAGATCTTCTTGGTTATTTCAAACAACAACAAAAAAAATAGAAATAAAATTTACAAAACTTAAAATTCTAAATTGAGAGTATTGAAAATGAAATATAAAACCCCCTATAGCCTTTAAAATCGCCTATTCTTAGGCGGAATTGAATCGAGGTTCCAAAAAAACCGAACCAGAACCTTGAGTTCATAGTGAAATCATACATAATTTTAATCAAAAATATGAATATGAATATATTCTATTTTGTTTATACAACATCTGATTTAACAACTAACTATAAATTAAACTTTTTTTTTGCGTATATTTATTTAATTTCCTTTTTCTTCCTTTGTTGATAATTTAGATAGAGTTGGTGTTTGACTTTGAATATTTATAATAACTAAGCGATTTAAAAAAAACCCCTTTTTAATAATTATCACAACTAGCTAAAAGGTAGCTATATTCGATTGATAATTTATATAACCTAAACTGAAATGCAAAAAATAAATTCAAATTATTGAAAATATTGAAAATATTTTTTTAATCAATTTTTTAATTAATTATCGGACGCTAATTCAAAAACACAGCCAAGCTATATATATATTTAAGATAGGGATAAAAATTTAGAAGTTACTACTATATCAAACACACTTCTTTTAATTAAATTTTTAAAAATTTATATTCGAATCTGTAGTTTCAAATAAGATTATTTTTTATTTGGTCTAAAATTTTATTTATAAAAAAATTAATATCTATTGTGTAATTGAATTAAAAACGCCTTAAATTCTTAATTACTTGAAAATAATTAATATTTATATACATTATATTTATGTTTATTTTTTAGACTAGGAGCTAATAAAAAAATGATGATATTATTTTTTTAAAGGATAAAGAAGTCTTTATTAAATTTTTTGTTCTATCCTTGGTCTTTTTGATTTCCGCTTTTTTAATTCTAACAGAAGGATTTGTGAGAATTTTCGGTAAAGCTTTACTTTCCTTTTTTTTCATTTTGGAATTTGGTTAAATAAAGAAATTATTATTAAAATATACATTTAACATAACTTTCAAAAGGTATATAATTCTTTAGAATTTCCAAAAAAAAAAAAAAAATGAAATATAAGTTTCTCCGAGTACTTTATATACAGGATTTGAATATCACAACTGTATAAATAGCTGGGTTTTATTTTATTCGTTTTTTATTCATGAGAAAATCTCAGCCCATAGTGATTCTAAAAGCTTTGGTGATTTTTAAAAAAGGGTTTTTTTGTTTAAATATATTATTTTTTGGTATTTATGTTCAATTATTTTTAAAAAATACATAAAAAATTCTATTATCACGTTTTTAATAAATTTTAGATTCAAATTATGAGTGATTACCTTATTCCATAGGTTTATTTCGCTCCTTATGAAATTATAAGGGGTTTCAAAATCCATATCATACTTTGATAAAACTTGGAAGAAACTCTAATAGACACACCCAGGCACTTTTTTTTTAAAAAATTTACCCATGGAGTCACAAAGCAGCTTCTATCCCTAAATTCAATCACTTATAATTTCAAGCCTAAAAATATGTTTCTACTTATGGAACACAGGATTATTTTAGATAAATTAAAAAAGTGGAAACTCAAAAAAAAATTGAAATATAAAATGTTTTAATCGATTCCTGAAATATATTTTGTTTATATGAGATATTCCTAAACTTAGAAAATAATTTTTCTTTTTTTATTTGAATTATAACATTTACCATATTTTCATTTATCTTTTCTCTCATCTACCAAATACATACAGTGCTTTTTGACTCATGTAGATTTTTAAATGCTGAGAATTAAATAATAATATATATTATTATTATTGGCTTTCTTAAACTAAATTATGGAATATTTTTATACTATATTTTTCGGAAACCATTAAAAATCGCGTTTTAATCGGGGTTTTAAGGTTAAAAATGGAACAAAACATATTTAAAGTACTATACTTCCAAAAATGACTGAAAATAGAGAATTAAAAAAGTTTTTTTTTAAATAAAATTTATTAGTAAAACGTAGGGATGTTCCCATAAATCCAATGAATTTATAAATGTTAAAAAAAAACTAACTAAATATCAATATATATTACTTTTATAAATTAATTCTAAATTTTTTTTTAAATATATATTTATTAAACCTAAAACGGGTTATTTTAATATATACATTTTTTATCTTTTATGAAAATAGTTTTAAACTTATTTAATAAGAGTATATTCATCTGAAAATCCTCTTTTTGTTAGAAAAGTTATTTTCTGTATGAATCTCAAACACAAGAAAAAATTTTGCATCATTTTTTTCGCTAATATCGATTTTTTTTTCTGATAACAGTTTAGAATATGCCTCATTTTTGTGGCTTAGATACTATATTTCAATCTCCATTTTATTTTTATTTTTAATTAATACATTTATATTAAAGATGAAATTTTATAATTCTTTTTCGGGTTTTCTGGTTATATTTTTTTCATTCAGATCAAATTTTATAAGATATATTCCTCCCAAATAATATTTCAGATTAAGCCTATATGTTATATATATATTTAACCGGAAATATTTCAACATAAGAATTTTCTTGTATCTTAACTTTTTTATCTTCCCTAGTTTTTAACTTGAAATAATTTTTAAATATGCGTATATTAAAAATATAAAATCAATTCCAATAAAACATACTTTTAATTTAATAATCTTGAATAAAAGAAAGACTAATAAGCTAAATATTCTTTTTGGAAAATATAAAACCAGAAAATATATCCAGCAATAAATTTTTTGTTTATGATATTTTTTTCAAAGCAGAAAAACTCCATCTTCTTTGTTGTTATATATATATAGACAAATCAAACTCATAAGGATTTTATAATATCGAAAAAAGGATATATGAGGTTTATTTTATTTTATTTTTAATATTAAAAAGAGGGTAAGAAATACCATTAATAAATATATATTATGCTTTTTTAACATTTTTATACCAAATGGTAAATTCGAGGGGGGTTTTTTTTATTTAAGGAAATCATTTAAATCGACATTTTGGGAGATATCAGCGTAATTGCAGATAAGATTTGGATTTTCAAATTCATAATTTGAATTCCCAATTCAAATAAATAGCGTTATGCAATTTTATGGGATCAAAATATATGGAATTTGATTTATAAATTTATAAGAAAATAGAATAAAAAGCACTGGTACAAAACTGGATTATTCAGTATAGCTATTTTTGACACTTTTTTATAGTTAAAATATTCATGGAGAAGACTCCACAAACACAATTTGAAGAATATAATATAATATACACTTGAGGACTCCAAAATTTGAGTCTGATGATAAAAAACACGACCTAATCCCTCATAAATCATACGAGCTAATCATATAGTGATTTTAATCATTTAATATTGTTTTAGCGGGATATAGGGTCTTTAAATTAATGTTATTTATAAATATTTTTTTTGGAAATTTAGAAAATATTAACTGATGCGTATATATAATTAAAAAATATATATATAATTATAAAATTTTAATTTCAAGGATCCAGATATTTATAATCCTATGAGTTGAGCCTAAAAATATTTAAATTAGAAAAAAAGGCTCAACTTTGAAAAAATAATAAGATAAAAAAGGAAATGAAAGTAAAAAACAATTATCTAGAAGCACTAAATAATCGGAGTTTTGATGAATTGTGATTATTTGATAATAATAAATATTATTCATGGACGTACTATATTCGAGAATGTATTTTGTGAAACAGCTTAAATAAATTTTCCGAATATTTATATTTGTTTCGAAAATGTTTTGATAAAAAAAAATACTATTTTTTTCAGTTTTGGCCATCAGATTAAAATAAATAATATTTTTTTTATATTATAAATTTTTTCATGAAAAATTTCAATTAAAATGGATTTTAATCACAGATTCTCTCGTTTTGAAAAAAATTGATTGAAATTTCTACCCACATACTTTACGTTAATGTATAATATTAAAAACTGAATTTTCTTACTGTAATAAAAATTAAATTCATCCAATAATATTTTTAATTTAATCCCCCTTTTTTTGAAAAATGAATTTCTATTTGAAATGATTTATATCATTTTATCTAGAAAGACTTAATATTAAGAATACTCATAGTTTATAATATATAATCTCTCGATTTTTTTCCAACTCTTGTTAAAATATATTATTTTTTTTGTTATTGGTTTTTATAGTGAGAAAATTATAATTTTAAAAAATAAATATAAGTTTTAAAAGATGTATTAACCTGACTATATATTTTATTATCCCAATATTTAATAAAATATAGAAAAATTACCCCCCCCCCCTGATAATTTTCTGAAAATATCTAAAATATCAATAATATAATTCTAATCCTAATTTTTTAAAGAAATTTTTGTCATTTATTAATTATTCCAAAGGAATCAAAATATACACCCATTTTTTTGAAAGTAAAAAATATGCGCCGCTTTTATACCAATAAATCTAGAAAATAGTCGCTATATGTTCGAAATTAAAATTTATCTTTTATTAATAGCCCATAAAAAATTTTCATATCAATATTAAAATGTTTTATTTTTTAATAACATCTTCAAAAATTAACTTTATGACTTAATATAATCTTTTTTTCATTGTTGATTAGCTATTTTTTGAGCCAAATTAACTAAATCTTAAACGATGATAATTTTAAAAACTCGTGCACAATTTTATATGATTAATGGAATTTAATCCATTAAATTATATTAAATAATAAATAATTTTACATAGGATGTAAAAAAATTCAAATTTAAGCGTCACATTTATTCCCATTTTTTTGAGAAATCCCGCAAAATGCAGACTTTTTTGAAATTGGATATCATTGATTTTAATTTTTATATAATTATGCAATTAATATATATACTTTCAGATATTTCTAATATTCAATTTTTTTTATTCAATGGAGGCTTATAATACCGCCAAAAATAATTCGGGTTGATTTAGAAAATAATATTCATTATTAAAGAAAACAATCTATTTTTTTAGTCCATGTCATCTCCATTTATCGGCTCACTCAATAAGTTTAATAAATAACATTTCATTAACTACTTTCCCTTTAATAAAGAAATGATTAATTAAGAATTTTCGGATAATTATTCTAATAATATATCCTTCAATTTCAAACATCTGTAATGTTTTCAATTTTGTTTTATTTGATAATAGGGATAAATAACTTAAATAAATTATATCACACATTTCTAAATCTTGCATAATTTCCATGATCAAATACAATGAAAAATATCTGTAGGATATTTATAACAGAAAAAAAAATGGGGGGGTTATGCTTTAACTTTCCAAAAAAATCCCAAAAAAATATGAAATAATTTTTAAAAATAGTTTAGATAAAAATGAGTAAGAAAAAGAGCATATAGAGAATGTGTCCACAGAATTGATGGGGATATAGATAAAAATTAATAATTAATTTTACATCATGCACATTATGCCAACTCAGAAAAAATCGTATCGAAATTTTTTATATGTATGTGATAAATTATAAGAGCTTGAGCGCAATAATCTCAGCATAAAGAAATAGACTTTATGCCTTGTAAAATAAAATAAATAATAATAAAAAACCTCTAAAATATTTACTATATTTTGAATAAGCTATAAAATTTATATTAAAACAGCTTTATGCCACTATTTATTTCTAGTGAGCTAATATCTCATTTATTACTTGTAATTTCCGATTTTTTTAAAAAAATATTTGAAATGGGCGAAAGTAAATTTTATTTTATATATATTGAATGATCTATAAATATTAAAGAATAGAAATCGATGTTTTAGATTTAGAAAAAAGTCGAAATTTTGTATATTTAAATTTTCAAAGACTAAATTTTGTGAAATAGACCTATATTTTTCTTAAAAAGTATATTTTTCGTAATAAATGTAAAGAGCAGCAATTACAGTTTATTTTTATTTTTATTTTTTCAAGAGATAAAAATATGTTTTTTCTTAATAATCAACCGGAAATATTTTACTATTGAATAAAATACAAAAATAATATTTAATATAACCCACATAAGTATGCACAATTTTAGCTCTTTAATAGACCTTCAAAAGCAGAAATATCATCCAAGATATTTTAAAATGATCAAATTAATCACCGAATAATACTTATTTTGTAAAAAACCCCTTATAATTTGAAATATATACGTATATAATTAATTGCTTCTAAACTCAAAATTTATGTAATTTTTTAATATTAATTTAGCTTTGATTATTTGCCAAAGATAACCATAAAATTTTCCTTATAAATAAAATTTTATTTTTAAAAAATTGAAAAAAATCACTAAATTAAAAATCATTAGATTATAATCTTATTCAACAAATAGTTTTGAATTTTTTCAACAGTGGTCATTTGGGATCTAATAACTTATTTGTGGTATAATTTTATTAGATAATTTTAATGTTATATATAAATTAATTTGATAAAAATTTCTCGCCTTTTTATTCAAACACAGATTTTATTGTTCACATAAATCTTTTCTATATTAAACAGAATTTATAGCTTTTTAAAGCTCATTATTTTTAATTAGTTTCCTATCAGCCATATCTTGTGAGCTCAAAATCGCCAAAAAAAATTTAATATAAAAATACTGAAAGTATTACGGCTAGATAGAGATTTTTATTAATAAATTAAGTTATTTAGGGGTTTTTTAGAAATTTTCTAGTCTTTAGTTCAAATAATAATATCATGTATATCTAATTATAGATCTGAGAATGATCCCACTTTATTTCTGATGGCTTTACACAACCTTTTAAGGCGAAAATTTAATTACAACAATTTTTTTCAAATCAAAACCAACTCTTGATTGTGACTTTAATTATTATTATTATATTGTGTTTGTGTTTGTATTTGTGATAAAACTAGCTTAAAACTGGATCTTTTTTAGGAATTGTAACGTAAAAATTATATTCAAAAATATATGTCCCAAGTAAGGGATTTTATGTCAGTACATTTTCTCTTCTAGTGACGCCTCTTGTGAAAATTTTAGCAATTTTTTTTTTGCATATCTCCAGGAAATCGATAATTATATTCTAAAATAGTGTTTCAATTAATAAATAATCAGGCTTAATTTCTTTACTTTCACATTGTAAAATTTTCAATATTCACATATAATTCAATAATTTTTGTTATTATAATATAAAAACACATTATAACATCTAAAATTACCTGAAAATCTAGGTAATTATACTATATGTGAGTCAAATATGTGAAATTAATCGGGTAGTGATTAAAAAATATTTTTGGAGCTTTTTTAAAATCAATTTTTTTGATTAATAAAGAGTATACTATAACTTTTTTTACTTAAAATTGCTTTTTTCTCAATAGTTCATAATTTTGAGCTAGAATTAATTCCAAATATAGGACGTATTGATGATAAAAATGAAAATTTCTTTAAAAAAATGTGAAAAAAGTCGAATTATCATTATAATATAGGTTGTATCTTTTTCCTGTGTTTCTTCTCGTTTGTATGATATTATTTATTAGAAATTATAGGGGGGGGGGGGCGTCTAATCCCAAGAAATACTATTTATTTAAAGTATAAAATTCGGTTCTGACAACTTTTTCAAAGTATAAGTCGGGGTTTTGTAAGTTGAATTATATACAATGTTAAATTGGTAAATTTTCCTAAGGTTAAAATCAGTCCCCTCAACTTATTTTACATATTTTTAAAAAATAACATCACTTATTTAACTAATATAAATCATAATAAAAGAAAAAAAAAATTAATTAATTAAAGACAATATTATATATATTAAACATAATTCTGCGCTCATTTTTTTCTAGCTCTAGGTTTTATCAAAAATAAAAGATTATAATGGTAAAAAACCATTGGTAAAAAATTCAAAATATGATTTGTATTAAGAAAATATTTGCAAGCGGTAAATATAACCAAAAAAGTATTTTTTTAGTTTTAAAAATAATTTATAATCGAGTTTTTATAAAAATTATAAAATTGGTGATTAGAGCTTGAAAACTCGGTTATATTATAAAAAAGGATTTATTTTGATAAAAAGTCATTTTAATTAAATTTTTTCTTAATTTAATTAAATGCAGAATTTCGGATTATAACCAGAATTTTTTCGAAGCAGACTCGATTCAATAATGAAAATAAATCATTTCTTATTAATCAATCGCTATTAATAATTAAAATATATTTGATGTAACCGAGCTTAAGCTGAGCTATTCGAATTGTAAACTGATATAAATTTATGCGAATCAAATTCCGAATTTTTTAGAACAACTAAGAAGAAGTTATTTCGCAAATTTAAAATATTTTAAAAAAATTATCAGATTTTATTTGTAAATAATAATTTAAGAGCTTATAACAATTTACTTGAATTTAAAGTGAATTAATATTTGATATTTAAATTTTAACAATTTAGAACCATTAATGTATAATATAAATATAACTTAAAACTTTTTATAAGAATAAATAAATATCATCAATAATTTATAATCGAATTCATCTGTATAAGTAATGCAGTTTTTAAAATAAAATAAAATATAAAATAATACGAAAAATCTCAGAAAACGGTGAATAAACATATTTTCATTTAAATGCACATAACTTCTGTAATTTATTTACGACCTGTATATTATTAAGTAGATCACAATATATTTTCTTACTAAATTTAGTATAATACAAAATATCGTTTCCAAAAACATGAATAATCCATTTTTTTTACATCTTTTATTTACAATATATATATATATATACGTTTACATAAATTGTAAAAGTTTCTATTAAATTTCACCAAAATACATATGACCTAAAGAAGTTTGATCCAATTAATTTGGCGAAGTTGACAATTGATCAAATGGAAAATTGATCAAATAAAAATCTCATATAAAAAAATTTGAAAAGTGAAAAAATTAGTAAAATTTTGAGTTTATAAGATATTTAAATTAAATCTAGCAAATATGTAAATAGAATCCAATAATTTGAACTAGAAACCCAACTTTTTTTTGTCTTTTATAATAAAATCTAAATAAATAAACACAAACGCTCTATTAGAGTGTTTTTATCAACATTCAAGACCCTTAATGAATTTTATTTCTTATTAAAGCTATGATAATATTTACATTCCATATTTTTAAAGATTTTTTTTATCTCAAAGTGGTTTATAGAAGATAAAAAAAGAATTGGGAAATTTGCATTTGATATAATAAAATTTGGATCATAAAATGGGTCAAATGTCGATAAACCGTATAAAAATACATTATATGAAAAATTAGGCACACTTTAAAACATAAATTTTATATGGAGAATAAGTTAATCCTATTTAAAATAATTTAAACATTAAAAAATTAATAAAAAAGATCCTTAGATTTCATATTTTATTTATAATAGCCTCAAGCTATTCCTAAAGTCTAGCTAACCCGTCGTAAATTTAGTATTTTTCTATTATCTCTAGTGATAAATTTTAAAAAAGAACGGAAGTTTCTTGTGGGGATTTTTAATTAAAAATTATTCAGCTTGATGAAAAATAAGATTTTAGATTAAAGTTATATCCAAAGTAATAAAAATTTTTTAGACTCTTAAAAAAAATTAAAGAGAAATAGAAACTCATAAATATTTACAAAGCGGTTATATAATTGCCAGAAATATATTCATTTTTTTTA
>LSSL01000441.1:34428-47537 GCA_001953115.1 Smittium mucronatum | reverse complement strand
GAAGTTGACAATTGATCAAATGGAAAATTGATCAAATAAAAATCTCATATAAAAAAATTTGAAAAGTGAAAAAATTAGTAAAATTTTGAGTTTATAAGATATTTAAATTAAATCTAGCAAATATGTAAATAGAATCCAATAATTTGAACTAGAAACCCAACTTTTTTTTGTCTTTTATAATAAAATCTAAATAAATAAACACAAACGCTCTATTAGAGTGTTTTTATCAACATTCAAGACCCTTAATGAATTTTATTTCTTATTAAAGCTATGATAATATTTACATTCCATATTTTTAAAGATTTTTTTTATCTCAAAGTGGTTTATAGAAGATAAAAAAAGAATTGGGAAATTTGCATTTGATATAATAAAATTTGGATCATAAAATGGGTCAAATGTCGATAAACCGTATAAAAATACATTATATGAAAAATTAGGCACACTTTAAAACATAAATTTTATATGGAGAATAAGTTAATCCTATTTAAAATAATTTAAACATTAAAAAATTAATAAAAAAGATCCTTAGATTTCATATTTTATTTATAATAGCCTCAAGCTATTCCTAAAGTCTAGCTAACCCGTCGTAAATTTAGTATTTTTCTATTATCTCTAGTGATAAATTTTAAAAAAGAACGGAAGTTTCTTGTGGGGATTTTTAATTAAAAATTATTCAGCTTGATGAAAAATAAGATTTTAGATTAAAGTTATATCCAAAGTAATAAAAATTTTTTAGACTCTTAAAAAAAATTAAAGAGAAATAGAAACTCATAAATATTTACAAAGCGGTTATATAATTGCCAGAAATATATTCATTTTTTTTAATACTTATTCTAATATTTTAATCTTGGGGGAAAATCATTTTAAAAAAAAATCGGTACAAATTTCCTGGAAATTCAGAATATAAAAAATTCTTATTTTCACTGAATTAATATTAAACGAAAAATAAATATTGGATAAGATAATAGTTTTATTTATTTCCATCTTTATTTCACATTTTTTGGTTTCTTCTCGTACTATCAGAATGCAGATAATCTCAGTATATGTGGCACATTTACCATTTTATGCAAAAAAGTTTCTAATTCGGTTTTTAGCTCTTATATTTATTTTAAATTTAGTCTTGCTAAAAATTTATTATTAGCAATCTATAAATAATATAATATTATTTTCATTCAATTAAGATCACAACAACATGGGATTATTTAGATATATTTGCAATCTATAAGCTATTAAAATAATCATCAGGGATTCTAAGACCTTATTTAAGTAAATTAAAACATCATTTCATTCAATTTTTTTTACAGTAAATTTATAGTAAATTTACTTTAAAGTTAATAAAAAGTTATTATAACATATTTTAAAAAATTAAAAAAAGTAAAAAAAATTCGGAATTTTTTTGTCACCCAATCCCCCTCTACCGCTCTAGCAGCTCTATACCTCGAGGGCATTGGTTCAAGGGGGTTGTTGAATCATTTAAACCCTGGATCTTAAGTGTTCTTGGAACGCTGATCCCAATCAGAAATTTGGATATTTCCAACAAAATTTACGATCAATGTGTCAGCTTTAAACTGACTTAAAGTATTCCTGGACCCCCCCCCCAGTATTATCCCACTATATACATCCGGGATTCACTTAAATTACAAATTCAGTTTTTGACATCTGAGCGGATCAGTGCAGGTATGAACCAGCCGATCGTCTCATTTAGAATTCTATCCCATCGAGAGCAATTTAATAAGATGTGGCCGACAGTTTCTGGCAATTAGATTTCACAGAAGAGATGATTTTTTTAAAAAATTTCATGCAAAAATTTAATGTTCGATAGTCGAATGTACTGTTCGGAAGGTTCCCATTCGCATTTTACCGATTTCCTGGAGGCCAAGTTTCAGATTGGTGCACAGCAGCTGAAGATTCATTCAGTTTACTTTTCCGCCGATTTTTCGGTCCACCGTCCACTGGTGGATTTTATACCGGTTATTTTTATTTTTCCTGATGACTATGGTGATAGTTTTTTCGCCTTTTGACTTTTGAGCACAAATTTTTTATATATATCCTGAACTACCGGTCACCCATGTGGCCATTCTGGTCTTTATAGGCAAATTAATGAGATATTCTATCCAAGTTTTTAAAATTATACATTTGTTATATGCTCGCTCTCGAAAAGTGCTGGTTTTTATTAAGGCAGATTTTATCCCCAGTTCTACTCGGACCCGTTCCATGGCGGCTGACTTATACACATTGGAAACCTGTCGGATGGCTTTGGCGATTTCGTCTAGGGTCGGATTGACTCTAGCTTCACTTATGCCAAAGGCCGCGCCTCCATAACAGCCAATAAGCATCAGAACCGAATTTACGAATTTGATTTTTAAGCTGAAAGACACTCCAGTTCTGTTCAAGAAGCTATAAACAGCCTAAAAACCCTTTATGATATTTGATTTTTTGTTTTTTATGGTCCTAAACACGTTCCATTTATTTTATATAAAATAGCCCAAATATGTTTACTAATCTTATTTGGGATATTTTGGCCTTGCAATATCAAATCAGAAGATTGAGGACCGAGGAAATTCATTAAACCGCATTTGGATGCATTCACGATCATTTCCCATGTATTATACTGATTATTAATTTGATTTAATTCTAGTTTCATTTTGGTCTTGGATTCAGTAAATAGAACGGTATCATCTGAAAAAAGAAGCCCAGGTATTCCAGAGGTGATTCCAGGGCCATATACACCTTGAATGCCATTGAAAAAATCTTTAATGTAAAGATTTAATATTATTTTCGAGGTTAAGCACCCTTTTTTCAGCCCAAGTAGGTAGTTAAAAGGATTGGAGACATAATCTCCGATTCTAACAGCTATTTTTGAATACCTGTAAAGGTCCCAGATAGAATTTATTAACTCCAGACCAATCCCAATGACCTTCAGTTTGTACAGCAGTGCGGTGTGGAGCACTAGGTCATAGGCTTTACCATAGTGCATATAGAATAAGAAGGTTTTTTTTTTTTTTATTTTTTTTTTCGCCGCAAAATTTCGTATAAGATGGTCGCTTGAGCGGCACAATCCTCTAAATTTTGAAAACCGGCGTGTTCTTTGACTAATATTTCGTATTTATTATCGATTTGTACCAATTTTTTAGATATTATTTTGGATAATAGCTTCGAAAGGGTTGAGATCAATGAAATTACCCGATAATTGTCGGAGTCTTTCATATCTTATTTTTTAGGTAACGAAGCTACTATACCAGTGTCCATATTAGCTGAGATTTCCCCAGAATCGTAAATTAAATTGATAATTTTGAAAATAAATTTTGGCATTTTTGACTCTGGAGTTTTTTCGGAGACCACCAGTAAACCGTCATTACATCTACTTTTTTTGATTGTATTAAATTCTTACATTTTTATTCATTAAAAATTATTAAATTTTAGATTAAAATACGATAAATTTTAAAAAAGATTACCTCGATTTCTTTCAATTTAAAACAAATTATAAAACCATTTGACTGTTCATGTGATGTCAAAATAAGTTTTAAAGAATTTTTTTATGCAATATAAAAGATTATTTTTATGAAAATATTTTGATGTTAGTAAAATATGTATTTTTTTTCTTTAGTTATTATTAACTCTTTTTTCGCAGATTTCTGTAAACATTGATCTATATTTTTAATTGTTCCTATTTTATACTATTTATAGATTAAATTTGTTTTATAAAATATATTGGTACTATTTTCACATTTTTATTGATTAAAAGAAGCCAGAAATAAAACTGTTTATATAAAAAATATAAATTCATTTAATTCTGGATTCAGTCCCCAATTTTTTTTTCGAAAACTTGTATTAATTTTTTTTTTTTCAATTTTCTATTCAATTTTTTACATTTTTATATTAAGGGAGCCATTTCTTGTGCCATTGAAGATATCCTGTAAATTTTTTTTAGCTTTATTTCACTAATACACTCTTAGATCGGTTTAGATCACGATATTTTATTAGCGCTAATACAAATTTTTTAAAACCGTCAATAATTAAGAAAAAATAAAAATATCCGATAATTTACAAAGTTTTTCTTAATTGAAATTTAAAAAATAAATACCCACATATTTTTCGGGTGAAAAAAAATAGTAAATTTTTATCATAAGCTTATTAAAAGCTCCTTTGATTAGTTGTAAGATGACGAAATATATCTACTAATGGATAAATATGGTTGTTTTTTAATACTGAAAATTTGATAACGTATGCCATTTCTACAAAACACCTATTTAAATGGTAAATGGGATCCAAGTTTCATAAAACTTGAAAAAGTTGCAATTTAAGTGATTTTTGTATTTTTAACAAGAAAGAAGTTTTTTAAAAAAAGTTGGAGGATCATTATTTGCCTCATACAGAATATTTAGCCTACAAATTTTTTATGAAAAAGCTTTAAAAGCCCAATAAATAAATCATAAATTCAAAACAAAAACGTTTCAGGGTATTTGTTTTGAGGTACTTAGTTAATATAAATTATTTTACTAAAAGATAAAAAAGATAATTTTGTTGTTAAAGATCCCATTGCAATAAAATCTCTGTTCTTTTATACAAAAAGTCATGGCTATGAAAATACTATAAAAATAGACTTAATATAAATTAAATCCTAAAACACAACTATAATAATTAAAGTAATTAAATTTTAATAAAATGCCAAGCTCTTGGCATTTTAATTTAAAACTAATAATTATTTATTTAAAACGAGTGCCAATAAATTAAAAAGAAAACATAATGCCAAGAAATTGACATTATTAATTCTTTTTACATTAGTTAATTTATTTGGAGTTTTCTAGAAGTCTCTAGAAGTTTTTAGAATCTTCTAGAAAACTCCAGTAAATTACCTAATCGATTTATGTCCATGCCATCATCCCGATATTAAGGATCCTTCTTCATTGTAGTCTTCGGTTGGTCTTGGTTTGCTTGGGTGTTTGGCATGGAAAAGTTGGACTAAGAGTGGTGCATTTAAATCACTTGCATATTCCCAGGTTCTGTCTTTTAGAGGACATCTTTTCCAGTCAATTAGGTACTTGAGTCGGCCTCGATTCATCTTTGAGTCCAGGACTTTTTGCGCAATGTATTCTTCTTGGCCTTCGATTTTCACTGGTGGGGGTAGAGTTACTTGGGTTCTAAGATTATCTGTCTTGGCTGGTTTCAGTAGAGAGATGTGAAAGACTGTATTTATTTTGACTGTGGCCGGTAGTTTAAGCTTTACAGCTACTGGATTAATCATTTCTTGAATATAATATGGTTCTATGAATTGATGGTCTAGTTTCTTGGATGGTCTTTGGCTCTTCATGTTCTGTTGTTATAACCAGCCTTTCATTCCTGGTTTGAATTCTATTTTTTCTTGGCTTTTTCTATCGGCGAACTTCTTGTAACTTCTTTGGTTTCTTCTAGGTCTGTCTTGAGTTTTTCTTGGGTTTATTGTATGTGCATGACTAGTTCAGTGGCCTTGGGTGTGTTGGATATATCTTTTCTAGTAAACGTGAGCTTTGGATGGAGTCCATAATTTGCATAGAAAGGGCTGGTCTTTATTGAGGTGTGTTTTGCGTTGTTGTAAGCAAATTCTGCTAGGGGTAATAGCTGTGTCCAGTTATCCTGTTGATAGTTGATAAAGTAGTGTAGGTACTGTTCCAGTATTTGGTTAATTCGATCAGTTTGCCCATCTTACTGTGTGTGGTAGGCTGTTGACAGGTCGATTTCAACGTTCAGTAGCATGAAAAATTCTTTCTAGAACTTGGAAATATACTGGGGGCCCCGATCTGATACTATGGACTTGGAAATTTCATGGAGCTTGAAGGCGTGGTTTATGAATAGTAGCGCTGTTTCCATGAATTTTGGAATCTATTTGGATGGTATGAAGTGGGCCATCTTGGTTAGTCTGTCTACTACTACAGGGATCGTGGTATTTTCCATTGATTGCGGAAGTTCAAATATAATTTCCATCGCTACAGCTTCCCAGGGTTTGTTAGGTGTACTCAGTGGCATCAGGTTTCCAGTTGGCTTGGTTGGCATGGTTTTGCTTCTGTTGCAGGTTCCATAGGTTGCTACGTAATCATGTATTGTTTCCTTAATCTTGGGCCACCAGAAGAACCTTGATATTAGTTCTAATGTTTTGGTTGTTCCAAAGCGTCCTGCTGTGGGTGAATCATTGTGTGACTGCAGTATTTCAAGTCTGAGTGAGTTGGATACGTAGATTCTGCTGACTTTGTATAACAAAAAGTCGTTGAACATGGTTAGTTTTCATACTGGTTTGTTGCTCTTGGCTCTGAGTTCCTGGCCTGTCTTGTCCTGTGGTAGTTCTCTTTTTATCTTAGCATGGATTTCCTGGTTTAGTTTCTTGGTTGGTATTATCGCAAAGATTACTGTGGGTGGGTCAATGATCAAATTGGGGATTTCATTACCTTTCCTCTCTTTAGGTTCGTCCTTCCTGGATAGTACATCTGTTTTTCCGTTCTGTGAACCTGGTGGGTAGGTCATATTGGTGTTAAAACGAGATATGAATAGAGCATATCTTGCTTGTCGCTGATTTAGGATCTTGGCTTTACGAACATACTCTAGTTTTTTGTGATCTTTTATTATGTTTAACGGGTGTGGTGCTCCTTCTAAGTGGTGTCTCCATTGATCAAACGCAGCTTTGACCGATATTAGTTCTTTTTCAAATATATGGTAGTTTTTTTTGTGTGGGGTCAAGGTTATTGATAAGAAAGCACATGTATGTAGTTTCCCAATGTATCTTTGTGACAGTATGGCTCCTATTGCGTGTTTTGAGGCGTCGCAATCTAGCATGAATGGTTTTTCTGGATCAGAGCGTCTAATTATTGGAGCTGTGGTAAAAAGGTGCTTGATTTCATCGAATGCGCGCTGTTTCGTGTGGTTAAATAGGAATTGTGCGTTTTTTTTAGCAGTGAGGTAATTTGTGTTACAATCTTTGAAAATCCTTGGATAAATATTCTGTAGAAATTGATAAATTCTAGAAAAACTTGTATTTCGCGTGGAGATTTCCGTGGTTTCCATTCTTTGATGGCTTGAGTCCTGGCAGGATCCATGGCGAGTCCGTTGGGCGAGATGAAGAATCCAAGAAATTCAACTTGAAATTGGTCAAACTCGCATTTCTCTAGCTTAGCGTACAGTTTGTTGTCTATGAGTCTTTTCAGTACAACTTGGACATGCTTGGTTTGTTCTTCTGAGTCAGTTGAGAAAATGAGTATGTCATCGAGTTAAACCACCATGTACTGGTCTAGGATGTCCCTGAAAATTTCGTTCACGAAGGCTTGGAAGGTTACTGGTGCCTTTACTAGTCCAAAGGGCATGAATTTGTACTCAAAGTGTTTATAATGTGTTCTAACCGCCGTTTTCCATTTGTCGCATGCTTTGATTCGAACCAATTTGAATGCCTCACTCAGATCTAACTTGGTAAATATCTTGGCTGCCTGTACTCGTCTAGCAATTCTCTCATTAGTGACAGTGAGTATCGGTTTCTGATTGTAAGCGCGTTTGCTCGTGTAGTCAACCACAAGTCTGAGTGAGCCGTCTTTCTTTCCTGTGAAGAATACGGGAGCTCCGGCTGGCGAGGCCGAGGGTACTATGAATCCTTTTGCAATGTTTTCAACAAGGTACTCTCTAGGTTCTAATCTCAATCTTGGTTCCAGTGAGTAGATTGTGCTAAATGGGATCTTGGAGTCTGTTATTAGGTCTATGGGGCAGTCAAAGGATCTATTGGGTGGCAGTTGGTCGGCTAATTGTTTGTCGAATGTTTCTTGGAATACGTGGTACTTTGTGGTTATTGTCCTAGATTCTTTGTTACTTGGTTGGGTCTTGATTTGGACAATTAATCCTAATATTCTTGTGAATCTCTTCCTTCTTCTCAAGGTTTTGTTAGGATAATATATAGGCTTGGTGGTTTTTTTCCTCTTAGTGAGAATGGCCTTATCGGCTAGATGTGGAGTTTCAGGATTGTCTTATTGCATTGGTTCTGGATTAATTGATTCATGGGATTGATATTCATGTTGATCATGTGTTTCTATCTGTTATTTTTCGTCTGATGTATAATCCATTTCATGCTCTAGATCCAAGTATTCTTGGTCTGATTCTTGATCTGATTCCTAATCTGATTCTTGGATTGATTCTTGACTTGGTGTATCGTTTGGTTTGTTGTCTATTCCATGGTTTGATTCATTTTTTATGGCTGTGTTGGCATATGGGTGCATTGAGGCATATCCTCCTTGAGTCTTTATTGGTCTTGAGTCTATCTTGGATGTTTTCATGGTTTCTTGGTTTGCTAAGCAGTGTTTCTTACAATAATTGCTATTGAATTTCAGTTTTCTGGCTTTCCACGTGATGTATGGTCGGTGTTGCTCCAGCCATGGCAGGTCTAATATTACGTCAGAATGGGCACTATGTAAGATGTCAAATTTCATTTGTTCTGAGTGGTTCATAAGTTTTATATGCATTAGTGGTGTTTCGTGAATGATTGGTTCTGATGGAATCGGCGATCCATCAATGAATTCGATCAGTATTGGTTTTTTCTTCTTGATTTTCGATATGGCTTTAAGCCCGAAGAAATTGGTACTCATAAAACATCCGGAAGTTCAGGAGTATATCATGGCTTTGGTGTTGATATCTTTGTTTCTTGAGTGTATCGTGATATTAATAAGGAAGCGGAAAGGGTGGGCAAGGTCTAGGGTACTGTTGACATGGTGCGTGGTGATGGGTAAATATGGTAGATTTAAATACAGGGGCTTCTCCCCAGTTAAGCCTGGATTCACTGGTTTTTCTGGTAGTAGTAATCGGTTTTTTCGGGGCAGTTGGTGGTCATGTGACCCTTACCCCCACAATAGAAACAAAGTCCAAACCGAAGTCTGCGTTCCATTTATTCCGGCTCTACCTTACTGATTGCATCAACCTGCATAGTTTAACCTCGTGCTGAAGGCTGGAGAGTGGCGTATCTGGTGTGGCTGGTAGTTCCCTTGACTTTCCTTGATTTCTGCTCCTTCCTCTCGGCTAATCGGGTGTCTGTCCTTATGGCCGTCTCGATAAGGCTTTCGAGAGTGGCCGGGGTTTCTGCTTGAGGTAAATGTCGATGATTTCATCGTTCAGACCTTCCTCAAATTGTGAAACGGGGATGGACTCGTTCCAGTCTAGGTCTATGGCGAGGGGGCGAAAAACGGATGCGTAGTTTGTTACAGGTTCTTTACCTTGTCTGAGCGACCTGATGGCGTCGTTGGCCGTATTCTCACGTTGAGGAACGTTAAATAACTTTGCGAAATCTTTAATGAACTGGCTGTGGTTTTGCATGGCGGGCTTGTTGTTTTCCAGCAGAGGTGATGCCCAGCGTAGTGCATCACCCGTCAGGGGTGAAAAGATCGGTCCTAATTTTGCTGCATCTGTTGGGTACTCATGTGGGTTTAGAAAGAAAAAAAGGTTAAATTGGTTGACAAAACCACGGTATTCCTTCTTGTTTCCGTTATATATCCCTGTCAGAGCAATTTTAGGTGCATGGTTAGGGTGTTGTGTCCTTATTAGTTCATTTTCCGTTGTCAATTGGCGTAGCTGCTCGGTAAAGGATTTAACTTCTTCTTCCATAATTTCTTGAATTAAACTAAGTATGTAGAAACGGTAGCAATAAAATAATGTCAGGGTATTTTTTTCGAGGTACTTAGTCAATTTAAATTATTTTATTAAAAGATATAGAAGATTATTTTATTGCCAAAGATCCCATTGAAATAAAATCTCTGTCTTTCCATACAAAAAGGCATGGCTATGAAAATACTATAAAAATAGACTTAATATAAATTAAATGCTAAGTCATAACTATAATAATTAAAGTAATTAAGTTTTAATAAAATGCCAAGCTCTTGGAATTTTAATTTAAACCTAATAATAATTATTTATTTAAAAAGAGTGCCAATAAATTAAAAAGAAAACATAATGCCAAGAAATTGACATTATTAATTCTTTTTACATTAGTTAATTTATTTGGAGTTTTATAGAAGATTCTAGAAAACTCCAGTAAATTACCTAATCGATTTATGTCCATGAAATAACGACGGAAATATTTTTTAAAGCACATAGAACTGGGATTGTATTTTCAAAATATTGTAATATATAAATTTAAATACCCCCCTCCCATATTTTTAAATATTATGATTTAATATTTTTGAGCGTTTATAGAGCTAAAAAAAGTTAATTGGAATAGCTATTGGTTTTTATATTTTAGTAATTTCAAAAATTGTGGGTCTTGACGAAATTTCATAAAATTTATAACTTGTAAAATAAATGATTTATTTTTATTTTAGGGTCTCTTGGAGTTACATGAAATTTTATAAAAATAGTTTATCTTTTTGAATTTAATCTAAAATTTTTTTAAATAAACTAAACATAATTTCCAATCTAGTTGGTGATGTCTTTTATGTGGCGTTTTTATCTTATATAACTATATTTTATATTAATATTCATTTGCTTATAAAAAAAAGTCATTAATTTGAAAATCATAATTAGAAGTATCCTACATATAATTATCCGTGACATTATAGTTTTTTAAAATATCTTATAATAAAATAATTTTAATTAAATAAAAAATTTATAATAATAAATTCCAAATAAAGTTGATTCCAAGTACTACAATAATTATTTCGTAAAAAACGAGGATTAAAAAAGATCAAATTTAAAATAATTTTTGAAAAATAAAAGGTAAAAATATAATTTAATTCAGAAAAAATAAACATTTCTGATTTTTAGATTGGTTTAAAAAAAGTTTAATAATGATAAAAAAATATTGATGGGAATGGATTTATTTCTTTAAAAAGACACAAAGCCCGAAAAAAAACTTTATATAATAAAAAAAATCGATGAAATTAAACATTAATTACTTATTTATAAAAAATTATTAAAGAATGATAAATTTCGAAAAAAATAATTTTTTTTATTTTTTGAATATATTCAGAACGAACTTCTATTTGCAGGAAAAATAAACAAATTTGGGATGTTTTCTAATAGAGATAAAATTGTAAAGAACTTTATGCTTATATAGAAAAGAGTCTTATCTTAATATAATTTGAATAAAAAACAAAGAATTAAAATAGGAGCGAAATTTAATAGAATTCAGTAAAAAATTAAGGAAAAATGTGTATTTTTGTTTTCTTGAATGGAGTACGATTTTTAAAATATATATTTATAAGGACAGTAAATGTATAAATACCATTTGTCATAGTAGAATTTGTAGTTATTTTTCGCTAAAAAAATAAAGAATTATTAAAAATTAAATTAAAAAAGGCAAAAATAAATAAATATTGCATATTTTACGAATCGGAAAAATAATTTTTTTTTTAAAATTTATGAATGTGTATTTTAAACAACAATTTTATAGGAAGTAAAGCTATAAATAAAAGTGAACTAGGTTTTTTAAATTGAAAATAAAAAAAACACAATAGGGTCTAGATTAGTAGTATTATGCTGGATTATGATTCATAATACTTTGTTTGAAAACAATGAATATCATATCACATAAACTCAATGCATATAATATATTCATAAAAGATTTAAGTTTTGGGTAATTTAATCGGAGTATGATCCAACTTGATAAATTATAGATACTTGGTCGTTTAAATAAGGTAGAATGTGATTTTTTCAAAGAGGTTTGTTAAATCCTGTAATTTTAAATAGGATAAAAGGCACTATTAGCAAACATTATGAAGATAAATAAGAAAGTAAATATATGATTATTATGCATATTTTTTTTTTTTGGTGAGAAAAAGCCAAGAGTATTTAATAGTATAAGGGGAAATATATTAGGGCTAGAGGTGTACTCAATACTTTTGTTTTTCATTTCAGGTAATAAAAAACATAGGGAAAAGTCAAGAGAATCAAGATAATATAAAACTGGATTTTTATTAAAGAGTAGTATTTATTTGGATATAAAAAATTTCAATTAGGTTTGGGAAATGGTTGGAAAGTGTTATTTTGTAAAAAAAACCGAGAATGTTTTTTATAAACAATTGATAGAATTTAATTTTGAAATATTGTGTAGGTTTGATGTAATTTAATTGAGTAAAGAACAATTTTTGATATCAGTAATTTTTTCCAGTCCATCTAAAAATTATTACAAGTCGTATTTTAAGGGGGAAAAAAAACAAAATTTTGTAGACAGGGTAGTGCCAGGCACTACTAATATCTTAATTCCCAATGCTAAAATTGAATAAAATAAAGCGGATTTTTTTAAGGAAAAGATACTCAATTAGTATTGGATAAAAAGAATACGCAAGGTCAAAGTTTAATAATTCCATGAAAAGATATATTTACAGCGTCTAAGTTTTAGTGTTGAGTATATGGAAAAATGTATATACTTGGTGTAGTTAAAGGATAAATTCAACACTGTAAAGATCTTGCGGATGCTTCAAATAAAACAGCCTGATGTACATAGAAATGTTTAATAATATATAAAGCCAAAATGGTGGGAATAATAAGAGGAACTTTCGGAATCAAAATATTATAATCTATATAGGGTTCAAATTATAGAGTAGCATTTAGGGTATCACCACATAAAAACCATTTGAAAAACCAGCCAATGAATGATTCTGTAAATACAGATTCAACAATAAATAGGCTGTGAAAACATAGTAATTCAGAAGAAAATAAAAAAAAAGCAGAAAAAATTTGATGAAAAGATATTGATAGGGGGTGGTTTGTGAAGATCGTAGTAAAGTGAAAATTTTGCTTAATTCCGTGTAAAAAAAAAAAGAATTTGACAAAGGACTAAGGCCCATAGAAATCAAAAAGATTGGAGGGATTGAGAAAGAGAGAGAGAGTACAATACTAGATTTTTTTTTAGGGGTTTTTATCACAGAATCGCTAGACTAATTTTCAAGTGTTTTATCTCAGAATCACTAGCTAGTTAACATCCAATATAATAAGTAAAAAAGGATTGTTACCATAAAATAAAATAAAGATGATAAATAAGCCGAAATGAACAGTCAAAGTAGACCCATCAACAATATATATAATATGGGCATGTATTTATAGAAAAGAAAGAACTATTGGGTAGGAGGTGGGAAAAGAGAAAAGAGAAAAGAGAAAAGAGAAAAGAGAAAAGAGAA
>LSSL01000441.1:13158-24954 GCA_001953115.1 Smittium mucronatum | reverse complement strand
GGGGGGGGGGGGGGGGGGGGGGGGGGAGAGGAGTGGGACGAAACTATCTGCCCATTTCTTCGACATCCTTTAGCTTTTTGGCATACTTGTAAACAGAGGAGTAAAGTTCATCGCCATTGACGGTTTTGGCCTGGATATCCATTACTTTTCCGTCCTTAAATTCTACGAGCACAGAGGGAGAGGCATTGTATTCGATATCAGTGGACACATCAAAGACACAAGCTGGATTAGCAGACAAGTTGTCTTTGGTCATGATCCGGTTGAGGAAAACGCGGGACGAGATCGAGGACTTTTTGAAGGGGGAAAATTTAACGGAAACCTTTTTGACTTGTTTCAACATGTTTGATATTATTACTATATCTCGAAAAAAAAAAAAAAGCAAGCTATATGTAGAGGAAAAGCTCTAAGGTTTTAACTCTGCTATAAAGTAATGTTTTGCGAATAAATAAAATCTAAAAGTCTCGCTGATAAAAATATTACTCGACCGATCTCTTAATCCACGAATCAAATCATCTGATTTACAAACTAAGCATTCTATTTTATCAATATTCTATTTGTCAATCGGCTGATTATCTTTTCTGACACACCAATAGTATATTCATTAAGCATATTATATTGGCTAAATAAAAGTTATAGTCGTTAGAGATCAAATGGATTCCAATGAAATATTGACTAGTTTGCCGAATTTATCCAACAGATTATATCTAGTAGAATTAGTAGAGTAATCGTATAAAGCTATTGGATATTGCTAATTGGGGCTGTGGAGGAAATTGAAATGCCTTTAGAACGCTAAAAAGCGCTATGATTGGCCGCAAAATATTTTTACTGGTTTCTGACTAAAAAAGTTGAAAAATTATTTTTACCCAAATTAGGATATTTTATTTTACAGATTTTTTTAAAAAAAAATTAAACGGCCAAATAAGAAACTTTCGGCTACAAATTCTTTATCTTTTTTTTATATTTATTAATCTTCAGAATCTCTATTTTTTTGCATCACTCAAAGTCGCTTTTTTTTTTTTTTAATAATTACTTTATATCTTCAAACCTATAAAAAAATCTTTATAGCTGCACATAATGGTAAGGAAATCTATTTCAGAGTACTGGAAAATATTTTTCGCATATTGACATGCTTATTTTTCAATTTATTCTTTCTTTTTAATTTAGGGGAGAGCAAAGAAAACAAGAAAGTTTGTGGAAAGAAAGAAGTTCATAAGTCCGAATGACCCAAGACTGTAAGTTTATATTCCTTCATTTCGGTTCAGTCCATTTTTACTCATTGTCGAATATATAATTAGCAAAAAAACTCAAGAGAAACAAAAGGAGAAGACAGAAAAGGAAGAGAAGCAGGCTGTTCGACACGTGTAAGTTTTTTTTGTTTATTGCTTTTTTATTCTATGATTATTATTCGCATTAAATCCTGAGATGATTTTTTGTATATTCTCTGTAAATAGTCAACAAGAGGCCTCCTCTCTGTTTTTCAAATACAACTCCGCGTTAGGGCCTCCATATCATATCATAGTGGATACCAATTTCATAAACTTTTCTATCCAAAACCGTCTCGAGCTGGTGAAAGCCATGATGGATTGTCTGTATGCTAAATGTAAACATCTTTTCTTTTTATTTTCAAACATGTTTCTATTTTTTTTTTTTAAATTGTCAGTTATATACCTATTCTACAACTCACTATATTTATTTAAACATAAACTACAAAAAAGGTGTGCCTGTTATAACTGATTGTGTAATGGCTGAATTGGAAAAGTTGGGCCCTAAATATCGAGTGGCTCTGAGGTAAAAGTCTTGAGTTTTCCTTGCACTCTACTGAATAGTCCCTATTTTATGCTTTTCGTCTGAAAAGAATCTTCTTTTGAACTGTGTTTTGTAATTTTATAGAATAGCTAGGGACCCAAGATTTGAGAGGCTTCCGTGCACTCACAAGGGAACTTACGCTGATGACTGTATTGTTCAGCGAGTAACTCAGGTATTTCCATTTTTTGTATCTTGTTACATTGCTTTTACGATTCATTTCCAGGTTCCGTTAAGAAATATTTATTGAAACCTCCTTTTTCGTTATATATTATCTAGCACCGATGCTACATTGTGGCTACTTGCGATAGAGATCTAAAGCGGAGGATAAGAAAAATTCCAGGAATTCCGATAATGTACATATCGAGCCATAAATACACTATAGAGAGATTGCCTGAAGCGTACGGAGCGCCTAAAGTATAAAACATAATGGGGGCCCACCAGTTCATATCATCCTCGCTCTCTTTTTTCTTTTTTGTTATTTTTACATCAGACATTTCATCTAAAAGCCTTTTGTTCTTTTACATTTATTTTCAATTGTAGTTTGTATTTTTTTTAGCTTTATTCAAAGCATTTTTATATCTTGGAAAATACACACATATTAGGAATAAATAAGGATGAAAGATCGAAATAACAGTTCAACATTTTTCAGTAATGAATGATTATTAAAAAGGAGATAACAAGAAGCGGTATTGATGGCTAGGATACGCATTTAAAGAGCGGGTCTGATTTTAAGCCAGATTCTTTCGGAAAATTTGAAAAGATTAGAGTATTCTGGGCTAGCAAGTTCAGAAGAAATGATGTTGTCGAAAGGAATAGTTTGCAGGATATGAAAACAAGAGAAGGCTTTTGCATCAAGGATTCCTGGACACTCGCCCATAAAATATTGGTTGTCACCCAAATATTTCGATAAAGAGGATAAACAGTCTAAGGCCTCAGAGTATATCTAATATATAGTAAAAGAAAAGATTGAAGCAAAAAGAAAAAAAAGAAGATTAAAATAGTAACCTGGTTAAAAGTTGGGCCTTCACCAATTCTGCACCTAATACTTTTTAAAGCAGCCAGCTGTCGCCTTTTAGCGATTAAGTGATTAAGAGGTGAGGGAATATTAGTAGTAAAGAGAGGAGCGCTAAATTCATAGAAACATTCACTCTCTGACCACAATATCAGATCCTAATAAAAAAAAATACATATTTGAAAATAATAGGCTATTTTAGCACGTTATAGCAACGAACAAAGTTTATAAAGAAGAAAAGAAAAAGAGTAGAGATAATTACCAGAGCAATTTTTAAAGAGTTGTCTATGTGAAGCGACAAAGCCTCCCTTTCAGCGGCCTGAAGATCAGAAACATTGGAATTGTTATCCTAAATAAACAGAATAAAATTTGCTTTTAAAGCAACAATAAAATATCTTGGCGGAGAACCTGATGGGTATTTTAAAAGATAATAATAAAAGAATCCATACCACAGACAAAATGCTATGGATAAAAGATTCTTCATCTATAGCGGATCCATCTGGTTTTATGACAAAGGGAAGTCTCTCTAATAATAAAGTGACAAAATCAGAGTTATTTGTAGAAAAAGTATGGAGGAAGGGTTCAACAATAAAAAAATAAAAGTAAAAGAAATTTACTGTTTGGAGAGGCTTCGGGTTCATTGCAATATTTTACAGTAAAGTTCATTTCAGATATTTTCATGAAAGTCTAAAACAGCAGACAAATAAAATGAAAAAAATAAAAGTGCAGGCCATAAAAACAGAAAAAAATAAATCGAAAGAGGATTTTCAAAATTAAAACCCTTTTTATTAAAGACTGAAGAATAGAGATTAAATAAGCAAAGAAAAATAAAAGAGTGAGAAATAATAAAGGGAAAGAAAATTAAGGACTTACAAACAATTCCAAACTATCAGAGTGGAAAAAAGTGGTTGGTTTGCTTTTATCGCCTTGGATCCAGAGCTCTATATTTTCCCGAGAGTTTTTAGGAGCGACTGGCTGGTATACTATTAGGGGGAGACTGCTGATCTCATTCAAAGATTTCAAATAAGCGAGCATGTTTGGAATAATAACGAATCGGAAACAAAGAGAAGAATAAAGTGTAAAAGTTGAGCAGTTGAGCGGAATTGAACCAAAAGTCGAATGGAAAAGAAAGCCAAATATCGGCTTGTGGTGGTTTGAAGTTAAGTTTGAAGGAAAAGTCCCAGAAGCAATAGTATAGGAATCTGGAGAGAAAGATAAAAATCAGAGATTCAGGAAAAACAATCACTTGCAAGATATAATTAAATTCTGTGGTACAAAAAAATAATTCTGGAGGGTGTCATAAATCCAAGAGGTTCTAATTTAATTCTAAAAGTATGTAAATAAAAAGGCAATTCATTAATTTTGATACAGGCTACCTAGCCAATGGAAATGCTGTTCTGTACGATCATTTAGCTGTTTTTATCGGTAGAAAAGCACCCAGAGCCAATAATCAAGGAATATTTGTTGCCGCATATACGCTCTATTGATGTCCCAATAA
This sequence comes from Smittium mucronatum, assembly GCA_001953115.1. NCBI lineage: Eukaryota > Fungi > Kickxellomycota > Harpellomycetes > Harpellales > Legeriomycetaceae > Smittium > Smittium mucronatum. The sequence continues at coordinate 20,638 of LSSL01000441.1, read as the reverse complement.
AAAGCAAGGCTGTATTCCACTGAATAACTGATCAAAGATAGTAGAATTCTGCGATTCAAAGAAAAAAACTGATGCAAGCAATTTAAAACAAATCAGCTACTTAAAATGGCTAAATAGCATAAACAGAAACCAACGATTATCACTAACGCATTGAGATGGAATTGGTGTGATGACGTTGACATTGCTAGTGGCAGTGGCAGTGATAGCAGCAGTGGCAGTGATAGCAGCAGTGGCAGTGATAGCAGCAGTGGCAGTGACAGCAGTAGTGGCAGTGACAGCAGTAGTGGCAGTGGCAGTGATAGTGATAGCAGTAGTGGCAGTTATAGCAATAGTGTTCTGTAGTTTGATACAGAAACAATAACTGAATCCTGTTGATAAATTGTGCCGAATAAAACAAGAACACCCAAACATTCTCGGCACTGATTCATTCTCCTTACTGATAATGGATTTCCCTTTACATTCTGCACTGCTCAAAGGGTCTGTGCCCACCAATGTTTATGTGGTGGTATGACTTTAATATCTCAAGAATTATAAAGCACCACTCTAGCCATCGACATTTTCCTAGTAATAGGGACTAGCTCAGGCTGTCCTTTTGCCCAATAAGCTGCGATGCCCTTTCACATAAACTACCAACGTTAAATTATGGGTCTGTAGATCTATTAGGCTGCTGTGGGGAAGTGCATTTTAGTCCGCCCAGAGCCAAAGACAGCCAAATATTTTCTTGATTATTCCGCCGTCCTCTAAGAGTAATTACCCCAATTAATAGCTGAAAATAAACCAACTAATCAAGCTTCAAACGACAGTCACTCAATGGCCATCTAATCTTTTGACCAAAACATTTCCACTGCAAATAAACTAGATGCCATTTGCGCTTTGGCTAGATTGGAAAAGGCGAAAGAAATTAGTCTTGCCATCAGGCTAGCTCCTGACATGATCCTCCAGCGCTACCAAACATCCCGTAATACTATCACCAGAGTCGCTAGACTCCAATTGGCCAGAAGAGAGTATATTGGATTATAATAGAAACTAGTTAAATTTCCTAAAAGAAAGTATATTGGATTATAATAGAAACTAGTTAAATTTCCCAAGAGATGCGATGTCATCCGATTCCAGAATATGCTACTATCCTGGCTTCAAAGTAACCATAAGTGGCGGTTTCTATCTAATTGGAATGCCAATCAATGGGAAAAAGGCCAATTAGCCACCATCCCAATCAGAAACAGTCTATCTGCGCATGCTACTAAATTGATGATCGATAGCTGTTTTATCGATCAACCAAACAGCCCTGACTCAGAGATGGTGGTGATATGGTGGGCCAATAGGGCTGGGGCTGGAGTAACCATAGGCCGCATGAGTTGGGATCAGATCAAGAGAGCTAAAACTGCCGAGATAAGAGCTGAGAATTTCAAACGAGATTAGATCGGAGCGTGGAATGGAGCCCTATTGGTGACAGCAGAGGACTGCGCCAATTTGCTGCCCATATCGCTTCCAAAACATATATATATAATCAGACATAAATGCAATCTATGTCCACATAATAGCTCGTTTAGTGAACAGTAGTTTATTGTTTTAGTTTTTATTCTTGTAAAATTCCAAATATCCCCTTAAAAAAATGGTTAAAGTCGCTGTCTTGGGTGCTGCTGGTGGAATCGGTCAGCCATTGTCCTTGTTGGTCAAGTTGAACGAAGATGTCACTGCTTTGAATATGTACGATATTGTCAGATGCCCAGGCGTCGCTGCTGATATCTCCCACATCAACACCAACTCCACTGTTACTGCCTTCCAGGGCAACGACAGTTTGAAGGATTGTCTTACTGGTATGGACATTGTTGTTATCCCTGCTGGTGTTCCAAGAAAGCCCGGCATGACCAGAGACGATTTGTTTGGTGTCAACGCTGGTATTGTCCGTGATCTCATCCAGGGCGTTGCTGACAACTGTCCAAAGGCTCTCGTTTGCATCATCTCAAACCCCGTCAACTCCACCGTTCCTATTGCCGCTGAAGTCCTCAAGAAGAACGGCGTCTATGATCCTAAACGTCTCTTTGGTGTCAGCACTTTGGATATAGTTAGAGCTTCTCGCTTTGTCCGCGATGTTCGTCCTTCCTTCAATGCCCACACTCCAATTCCAGTCATCGGTGGTCACTCTGGAAACACCATTGTTCCTATCCTGTCTAGCGTCCAGTCTGAGGTCAAACTCTCTGAAGACGAAATCAAGACCGTCACCCACAGAATCCAATTCGGTGGTGATGAAGTTGTCCAAGCCAAGAACGGCGAAGGTTCTGCCACTCTCAGCATGGCCTATGCCGGCTACCGCTTTGTTGCTTCCCTTATTTCTGCCATCAAGGGCAAGCCTACCACCGAATGCACTTTCATTGACTTGTCCGTCGATGCCCAGGGCGCCCAGTTCTACCGCCAACTCGGTGCCACTGACCTCGAGTTCTTCTCCGTATCTGCCAACATTGGTCCCAACGGTGTTGAGTCGATCCAACCTATTTCTGGCATTTCTCCATTTGAAAAGGAGCTTATTCAAGCTGCTGTTTCCCCTATTGCCCAAAACATTGCTTCTGGCGTCAACTTTATCCGCAAATAAAGCCATTTACTGTTCAACTCACTTTCTTTCCCCTATTACTATTAGCTTAACTGGAAGTAATTGTTTCGATCTACTTTTTATAAAATTTAATCCATACGCTTCTTTTGCGCTATTCCTTTTTTAAATCTTGTGTTTTAGCGTTTTTCTATATATTCGGGTCCAAATATTCATTTAAAGGGAATTTAGTTATTATAATCTCGGTAGCTCCCACCTAATTTAGCTGTTCATAATCTATATTATAAAGTCTTTTTTTTTTGTTGTGCTAAGTTTGTGATAATGGAAGCTACCATCGTCTCTAAGCTTGGATCCTTTTTTGTTGCCACTTTGTCTTTTTCAACAGTCTGAAATCTTCTTTTTTTATCCCATCAATAGTTCTATGCAGACAGACTCGTTATCAGTCCCCCAGCCTTCCATTATTTGTGATTAATGTCCATCGCTAATGGAAATGGTAGCCCAATGGGAAATCGCTGCTCTAATTCCGTCCGAATGGCTATAATTATTCAGGCTTTTATTGACTTTAAGCCCCAATATATTTTAAAGTCTATCTCTTTATCTTTTAGTTATTTTATGCACCAAATCTATCTCTTTATCTTTTAGTTATTTTATGCATCAAATCTATCTCTTTATCTTGTAGTTATTTTATGCACCAAATCTATCTCTTTATCTTGTAGTTATTTTATGCATCAAATCTATCTCTTTATCTTTTAGTTATTTTATGCATCAAATCTATCTCTTGCTCTGAATTCTTAACCGATAAAAGCTGCCCCAAACTTTGTTTTCTTTTTCTGTTAGTCAATTAGAATCTGAGCTCGTCACCCATTGGTTCGATTCTGCAAAAATTAAAATCATAAAGAAACATACCCATTGGTCCTTGCATTCCATTAGCCTGTTGGCTAATTCCAAACCCAAACACTGTGGCCAATAGTAGCTGCAGATGTAGTTGTGTCCCTATTTGGTGGATGGATGCAAATCGTCTATTTTGGATACGTAGTCCTATTGGTGGATGGAAACGTAAAAGGTGCGGCATTTTGGAAATTCGTGTTCCCATTCGTGTGCTGAATAGACACCATCCCTACTTTTATTTCTAGGGCGAGTTCCAATATCCAATAGCCCAATTAAAGCGTGGCTTTTGAGATGTGGGTCCTACTCCCAGCCAGCACTGTCAGCTGATTTGATCTCCTTGTAGAGCCCGAGATTTGAGTGTTGGCTTTTGGCTGCAATTTGCGATGGCTGATATCGAACTAGATGGCAAATAATAGTCTTTCAACATCCCAGGCATAAAAGAATCAAGCACTGAGCACTACTTTCTAGCACTCAGTACGTCCGCCTTAGGCTCAACTGCACGGAATATATTAGTTATCTATTTGCACCAAATACTTTTAGCCTCAAACCTTGCCCTCTTCTATTCTTCTTGTACCCCTACCCCTACCCTACCCTAGCCTCTCCCCCTCCCCCTCTAGCTTGCCCTAGCTCCCATTTCTTTACAGCTTTTGTTCTTTTTTATTCTAATTTTCATAGTGTTTAATAATTTTCGTACCCGTCCATCAAAACACTGCCAATAGTTCACTCCCTCTCTCCTCTCAACCTCTCTGTACATCTAACATAAAATATATCCAGATTTACTGCTCTTTGATATTATGAGGTAGAATATTTTTTTACCCCCTTATATATTCTGTTTGCCATACATTTCCTCATCAGCTTCAATGTGATTTAAATGTTATTTTACCCCTATTTAGCAAAATCCAAAGGTCTCATGTCTTCGCTTTCCCGAGTGATAAGTTCTTGGACATTGAAGTCTCTTGTGCCCACTGGTTTGTTTCTCTGCTTCGATAATTAAACTACCCTAACCCCTTTCCTCCCTTTCTCTTGTTTTAATTTATTCTATTTTTTTAGGCAACTACGAGACAATATCATTCTCAGTAGAGATGGAAAGTTTTTATACTATTCTTTTCAAAATGATATTCTGCAATATGATCTGGAATCTAAAAAGGTACTGTAGATTTCTATTTTCTTTTTAGACTAGTATTTATCTTTTTACCTAAATATATTCCTTTTCCATCTGATATTATTATTTTTACTTTTTCGTATCCTCCAGGAAACTACTCTAGTATCAGACCTCCGCTTCCAACCCGTCTCCGTGTTTGTAAAGTACCCCCCCCCCCACTTCCCTTCTTTCCCCCTATTTTCTCTTTTTTTTTTCTGTACTATTTTATTTCCCCCCTTTTTTTAAAGCAGTTTGCTGTTTTTTTTCTGCGTAGTGAGAATTATATTTCTGCCTGTAGTGTCGATGGCTCCGTTATACTATCCAAACGATCGGAACCTCAAAATTACACTAACCTATATATTTGTAATGATGTCGTAAATAAGATATTTATTGATACTTATACTCCAAATTTTCCTTTGCTCCAAGACACTCCCGCTGAAAACCAGAAACTATTTGTATGCAATAACCAAAATAGCATCAAGATATTCGATCTTCCTTCTCTTTCTTCTTCCTGTGTTTTAGAGTTCGAAACTCCAATCAACTTTGGTATTGACTCTATTCTTTATGAAAAAAAATAATCTAATTTGGTGATTTTTATGGCTTATTAACAGTTGTAATATCCATTATAGCTTCTATAAGTCCTGACAAGTCCAAAATGATTGCTGTTGGCGATTCCAATGAAATCTATATATTAGATAGGAGAGAGTCAACTTTTATTCGAGCTAATACAATAACCGGTAATATATCGCTTTTTATCCCTTCTTTCGCTCTTGACATTTTCCCTCCCTTCTTCTCTGTTTCTCTAGTATCCACTTCATCATATTTCTGTTGTGATTGGAGCCAAGACTCATCAAAATACGCTGTAGGTAGCCAAGACGGAGAAGTTCTGGTCTACGATATTAGGAGTACAGTTCCTATAACCATCATTCCCACTGTCAATGTAATCTCTATATTTAATAGTATATCGATTGCCTGAATATAATCTTGAATTTTTTTCAATGCAGCAAGGATATATCTCTGGAGCTTGTAGAAATTTAAAATTCACAAAGTCAGACTCTGTAGAACTCTTGGCATTTGCTGAAGTAATCTCTTTTTTTTTTTTTTTTGCTTTCTATTATTTATGCGGTTTCAGCCTCCTTCTTTCCAGCTGTTGGATTTTTTTTATATCTGATAATTTTCATTCGGATTGTAATTAATATTCTCATCCCAATTCTTAAAATTTGTTCAAAAATACTTTTACACAGCACGAATCCAATTTCAGCCTAGTCGATGCCAGAACTTTCAACCAACGTCAAGTAGTTAATATCGATCATCAGGATGGTTCCGAATTTTACTCCGATTCCATATCCTGGCCTAATCTTCTATCAAACTCTCTATCTAAAATTTGCGGCATGCAATTTTCACCAGATAGCAAACTCTTGTATATAGGCAAGGCCCCTACCTCCTTCTTCCACATTTTATCTATTTTGTGTTTTCCTCTTTTTTTCTCAAATTAATTTTTTACTGCTTCAATTTAGCGTCTGAGAAAAAAACATTTGAATACCAAATTAATGTATCCGGTAGCCGAAGCTTTTCTTTTTGGGAGCCCTTGTAGATGGGTCGATAGATGTGAAATCAATCCAATTGCTAAATTACCAGACCTTTATTAGTCTTCAAATGTGAGATTATAACTCTGCTACAAAAAATATCTCTTTTTTTTATTTTTTTTTCAAATGTACTTTTAAATGAAATTAAATTCGCATCTTTCCCCAACATTTGCTTTATTTTCTGCATCTCATTTAACTTTGGTTGATTTTTTTTCTCCTATCTAAAATAAACCATTCTTAATTAAAATGCACAAAGTATTTTTTTTAATTTATTTCAACAATTTAATTTAATATATATATTTAATTTATTTCAACAATTTAATTTAATATATATATTTAATTTATTTCAACAACTTAATTTAATATATATAATTTTAATTTATTTCAACAATTCAATTTAGTTTAATAATATTTAATTTATTAAAATACTATCCTTGCTTTTTCTTCTTTTTTGGCTGCATATTTCTATTTTTACTTTCATGGTTAAGTTTATCTGCACACAAAATTAATTTGATTTAAAATTATATTCTAGTTTGTATATTGATGGCTTATAAAATACTTTTTTTCTAGCCTACTAAATTTGAGTATCTATGGTAAATATTCTGCGTAAAAAAAATAAATCTATGGTATACATCGGTAGTATTTAAATCGCTTTCAGTACTTCAGATTAATATTCCATAACTATCTATAAATCCAGTGATATTATCAGTTACTAAGGATCACTCAAACAAACCAAATTTAGACAATTTATGACTACTAGAGATGTCTTTGCGAGAGTCTAGTTCAAAGTACGAAAAAACTATGGCTTTTCTTGAAATTCATAATATTTATAGTCTCAAGTCCATATATGCAGATTGGAAAGCCCCAAAGTTAGTTATTTTAAATAATATTATATTGAGTATTTGTGCCTCCACACTTCACCACTCATTACACCAGTTCTTCTATTTTTAGATAATACGGTAAATGGTTAATAGTTTAGTCAAAATATCTTGAATTTTTATTTAAACGAGGACCTTATCTATTAATACGATAAAACTGAGTCCATTTTTTTCACTGAATTTCCTTGGTCATATACGTTTCTTTATCCAGATCATTCCCATACCCATACACTAAAAAATCAGACTAATATAATCAACTTCTTTAATTTTTAAACCATTATCTATTATCATGATGTCTCATTATGCTCAAAAGGCTGTAATTAGTTCATTGTATATATATTTAGATACTAATATTACCCAAAAACTTTACAAAAATATACACATGGTTTTTTTTATGGTTTTTAAACAGAAAGGTAAATAAGGAATTTATAGCCAAAGCAGT
>LSSL01000441.1:0-12560 GCA_001953115.1 Smittium mucronatum | reverse complement strand
CGCTTAACGATTTTACTTTTTTCAAAGATAAATATGTCTTCAATAGTAGAGGCTTTTTCAAAAAGCTAAAAAAATTTAAAATTTTTTTATAAATAATCACATTCAAGTTTTAATAATCTATAACTATATTTAAATCACAAATGTTTTTACCAAATCATAATAACAAATACTACATCAGTTTTTTTGCTCTATAAATTAGTATTTATTCCGTTTTTTAAATAAAAAGGAATGGTTTAAAATAAATAACCATTTCATTCTTCATTGTCACTTTACTACATATATGGGTGTTCTGATGTCCGAAAAACTCATCAGAATAGAAAAAAAGTAATCTTAAGGTATTATATTCAGGAGAAAGAATCGGTCTCAGACGTACCAAATAGCCATCCATATTATTTCACTCAAAAATGCATTTTTAAAATCAACTTTCTGCTTTTAATCGAGATTTTTATCTGAAAAAATAAATTGGTTAAAAAATATAAACTGATATTAACTTTGCTAAAAAAATTGATTTTTGACACGGATGTATTGTGAAAAAGATAAAGTTTAATCTCGAGATCAATATATATATATATATATATGTATATATAGTTACACTATTTGAAGGGCTATTATTAATGTTATCATTACTATTTATCAGAAAAATTTCTTTTTAATTTGTTCCCAAAAACATTTGATACCAAAACATCTGTTTTTTAACCTCAAGCCTTTAATATACAACAACAGCTTATTCTTTATATCTTTCAAAAAATAATCCAGGTCATAATGACCTATTTCCAGATGCTGTAGTACAGTTTCTTTGATATATATATCATCTCGTATGCAATAAAAAATCATTGAAATATCTGGACCCAAAGATATTCCTGTGTTTAGTCCATTCTCGTATATCTCATTCAAGATGGAGGCACATTGCTTTCCTTCTGAATTAATTTTTGAAGATCCAAACACACAAACATTATCGTCAACTTCCCTTTGTAGATTTTCTAATGATAAATTCTCGATTTTACTATTTGATATGTCCGATTTCAAAATTCCAAAGCATTTTGGCAATAGTTCAACGCTCTTTTTATCAAAATCTTGATATCCCCATACCAAAATTATGCACTGTTCATCCCAAAACAATAGATGTTCTTCTGAAAAAAGGCCATATACTCCAGTTGCACCATCATATGTAGTCGCATTAGTGCCTACGAACACATCGGAGATCCCTAAAAATCTTGACATAGTTTCAGTAAATTCAATTTTTATATATTTAGAAAGATTTCTGTAGCTTTTGCACTCCGTTCTTATTGGAATCATTATCGATTTCACCATAACTTTTAAGGATATTTTTTTATTTACAAACTGCTGCCCTGTTAGTGGAGTTACTAATAAATTGTATTGATTTTTTGAAACTTTAAAGTGAACTCCTACTTCTCTTTCTCCATCAAAAACTTTCAAAATATCCGAATAGTACTGTTCCTTTAAAAATCCCCATTCCCGATTACCCAAACTGTAATTTTTGTAATCTTCATTTAGGGACTTGTATGAATAATACCACTTGGAAATTCTACTTTTATACCCGTTATTTATCACTATCTGTGTGTACATTCCACCTCCAGCATAACACTTATCCTCAAAGAGCGAAGCTTCTAGATTTATTTTCTCTATATCGCTAGCGATCACTGAAATGAATTTCAGAATCAAATAATAAGTAAACTCTATTGCTTTGTTTTTAGAAAATATCTTCATTTTCAATAAATCAACTTAAATAAAAGAAAATAACCTCATCATTATTCTATATATATATACGAAGGTTGATATATTCAGCCCATTAGTTATCTTTTATAAATGTAAAATATCTCAATTTAATTTAATATTTTAATCTACTTGTAACTTCGACTTTGCATTTTTTACTTAGTAGATTTTGAATTAATTTCTAAAAAAACTCATAAATGTGGATCCATGCGTGATTGATAAATTAATTTCTTTTTTTATCTTATATATGTGCATAAATCTAATTAATTCGCTCTATTTTCAGCATTTTACTCTAAAAATCTAATTTGAAAATCTAATCATATTTAAATTAAAGAAGTTACCAAAAATTATATCAATTTATATTAAAAAAAGGGCTGTTTCCAAATGCACTTAAAAACGTATCTAGATTGGGGCTATCACGTTTTAACTCGAATTAAGATTTTTTTTGATTATTTATTAGGTTTTTTTTTTTTTTTTTCGAACCAATTTATTAATTATATATCAATTAATTTTTTTGGGTTTAAAATGAATTTAAGGAATAATATAATTTAGGGTGATATTTTATTTTTTTTGTTTTTGATATTTTCCTTGTTTGTAATCCCATTCATTATATTGGTTCCATTCATCGGTATTCACGCTCCAACCACTTTTTAATCTCAAACAATAACAATAATATTCACTATAAGCTAATTGAGAAAAACAATTTCACTTTAGCTTTTAATAATATAGAAATTGTGAATATTTTACCAATTTTTTTTTTAAAAAAAATGAATCCAGAGATGTATTTTATATAAAAAAAAGTCATCATACGACCTGTAAAAAGGTGGATATAATTTTAAAACACGTTATTTTGATGAATTAAAGCAAAAAGATAAATTTTTATATTTTTGTAACAATTAAATCCATAATATCAATAATATTAAGCTAAAATGATATAAATCGCGTTTAGCACAAAATTCTTTTATTTTAAAATAAATTCATTATTTCGACAAATTGAGACATTTATAAAAACTTGAATTAATTGAAATAAATCGTAAAAAGGTCAAAATAAAGCGTTTTCCTAAAATTAAATCAAATTTCTCAATAAATAAACCTATATATTTTTAATTATTTTATATTTATATTTAATTTTTTATTATAATTGGTTGAAAGCCTATTTTATCTATTAAATATCATCGTTTAGATAATAAGATGATTTTATATATAATAATCAAGTGAGAATTATTGCTTATTTTTTTTTGGAGAGTTCATAAATTTCCATCTCAAATATTAAATAAGAGCACATTATCTTATATGAAAATTTAACCCCAAATTTATTGAATTTTTTAAAGAAACCCCTATTTTATCGATATTTATCATTAACTTTCAAATATTTTTTAAATAGCAAAGGGTATAGAAGATTATTTTAAAGAAAATTCAATGGTTATAAGTACTTTCGAAATCAATCAGATATATTTAGTTTATTACTTTAAAAAATTGTCATAGGAGGAGCTAAAGAAACTATCCAACTTTAGCATCCTTTTATTTTTCAGACTGTTTTCAATATCAAACACATAATTATCAATTTTTTGAAGTAATAAAGTAAGAAAATCGAATTTATCAATAAAGGATTCTCTGTTACTTTATTTAACTGTAAGGACTCGGAAAAAGGTGGGTTTTAGAATAAGTATATTTAAAGGAATTAAAAGATTAAACTAGTTCAAAAGCTTGTATTTCCAAAAGTGGGAATGCGAGCGGCTTATAAAGGTATTAGAAAATTGATAAAATAGTAAATTAAATTGAAACGTGAAATCAGGGGTAATGTGGGAAATCAATAATGATTGGGTCATTACATCAACATACTTTAAAGATTATATATCTTTTATGTCAATAGGACTAACCTTTAATATTAATTTTGGTTAATCACAAAGATTGATTTCAAAAATAATAATGCAATAAAAAACACTTTAAAAAACAATTTAATTTTAAATAAAAAAAAAACAGACGAATATCTCGAGGTTTATTAATTTTGTATCATCAGATGTAACTCCTATTATTGAAGATTTTCTATAAGATTTTATGAGGTCAAAACAGGAAATTAAGAAGACAAAGGCTTGATACTCAGGTAATCACAAGAAATATTATGTTAAAGGATAATTTTTCCTTATCTCATCGGACGTGCTAAAATATTTATATATTAAATGTTAATGAAATTATTATTTAAACATATCTCTTAGCCGATTAGTTATTTTAAATAAATATTTATTGAAAAATTTAGAAGATATCACAATATATGGCCTCTAAAATTGTTTAATAATAGATGTTTGTGGTATCTTCTGATGTAAAGATATTTATCAGAAAATTTTCCAATGAAGATACAAATTTAAGCGATTGCGATTATATTCATAACTCAAAGTTGTCTTCGGTAAGAATTATATGCGAAAGTTATTTTAGATGGTTAAAATATCTCTGGGGGGGGGGGGGCTGCTAGACTAAAAACAAGGATGTATTTAAAATTCCGCAAAGACATAAAAGATATATGCATTTATGGCCAATTACTACCTCATGTTGCAACCATTAATAATATATAAATTAAATAGTAAAAATGATACATTTTTTTTTTATAATATTATTATCATATAAAATAAAAAATTGCTTTTATATTTCAATAAAAAATAAAAAATAGATTTTTTAAGTTATGAAATTTGATTATGTAAATAAACCTTTATCGTGTCTACATGATTATTTTCATTTATTTATAATTTAACTAATAAAAATTTCCAAAAAAATATAATATTCGAAAAATTTTAGGTTTTTATTAAGATTCTGGTAAATCACATCAACTATTAATTTGTTTAAAAAAATAACAATTTTTTCTAGAATTAGAGGAATAACTAATCAATAACCAAATAAAAAAAAAAATATTACAATAAATCCTACGAGATCAAAATATATTTTCAAATAAACCTTTATAATTAAGACCAAGTTGTCAAGATATAAAATATATTTAAAGCTTAAATATCACTAATTACATAAATATTGTACATTTAATAGATAAATCCGTTTAAATAAACTTGATAAAGTATCATAGCGTTTGAGTTATGAGTTTTATATCATAAACTAAAGATAAAGAATATGATTTAGGTTTAGGTTTAAAATGTCATCAGATATATTAATGTAATAATTTTATGAAATTTTACCTTTTATTTACAAATTTTTAATTTGTGGTTCAGCTCTTTTATTCGATTTAACTCAAAAAACATTTGAAGCTGAATATTAAAATATTTTTGAAAATTTTAAATACTTTATTCCTAAAATTTAATCTTATAAACAATTGGGTATGTGTTTTTATTAAAAATTGCACTTTTTATTTTAAACTAGTTATAGTTAAATAAATGAATACAGGAGGGAAATATTAAATGATTTAATATTTATTCTTGTATAAAAAGATATTAACTATAGTTTATTAATTAAACGTATTTAAGTGGAAATTAATTTGGAGTAAACCATATCCAATATTTCATATTTTTTTTGTTTTAATTTAGGGGGGAAAATACTTATAAGGGATGGTGAGAGTATATTTGGGCGTTTAATTTTAATTGTACATGGGTTTTAATATTATTTAAAAGATAAATTAAGGAATACTAGGTACTTATAACGATTTAATAGTATTAAATGATTTAAAGGAATATAGTTAAGGTTTCATATAACCACTTGTTTGTTTACGTTATTTTTTTTATTTAGAAGGATGAGTGTATAAAACTGACTTATATTCGAGGATATAGTAAATATTAATAGTATTTTATTTAGAAAAAAACCAAATGGAACGAATTTAGAGGCCTTTTTTTTTTTTTTTGAAAAAGTCTCTTTAAAAAAATGTTTGTTGGTACAGGATTTTTTGTATTAAAGGTTAATATTTCGATGTAAATTACCAAATGAAAATGATACATTATAAGGTAAATTTTTATTAAATTTCAAGTAAGTTTTCTTGTTAGATATTGAAAAATATCTTGATTTAATCTGTCAAATTTTATATGAATTCACTTTATGATAAAATTTAATTTGATGAAATTTGTTCGATTTAGAAAAAAAACTTAAGTTAAAAATATATTTATATTAAAAAAAAAATAAGTATATTTTTTTGTGAAATTCTTAGTGATTTTACTAAAAAGTGTTATTTTAACCTTTTTTTGATTTATTTCGATTAATTTGCCGATTTTATAAATGTCCCAATTTGTCGAAATAATTTATTTTTTTGAAATGAAGGAATTTCACGTTAAACGCGATTATATCATTTTTGCTTAATTTTATTGATACTAAGGATTTAATTGTTATAAAAATATACAATTTTATCCTTAATCTTTAATCAAATAATAAAATGTGCAAGAAAAACTACCATTTATTACACAGGTAGTCTATTTATGATTTAACATGCATATTTAAATTATAAAAGATGTGTTTAATTTTACTCGAATGTTATTAGCTAATTATTTTTATTAGATGAATGATATTAATCTGGTATAAAATAAAAAAATTATTACCTATTATTTATCTCCTGTTTCTTATTTTAAAAAAAAACTTATTATAGACTTCAATGATAAAATCAGAATATGATAAATTCCCTAAAATTTGAATAATGTAGACCCAAAAAAAACAAAAAATATTTTTAGAAAAGTGGGTCTAGTTTATTAAATTTCATATAAAATGGATTAATCTAATTTTAAAAACTCATATAACCTAAATAATATATATTGAATTTTTTTTATAAATTATGTCATTTTATATTGCAGAATAAAAATTAATTTAAGAAGAAGAAGAAGAAGAAGAAGAAGAAGAAGAAGAAGAATAATAATAATAATAACAATAATAATAATAATAATAATAATAATAATAATAATAATAATAATAATAATAATAATAATAATAATAATAATAATAATAATAATAATAATAATAATAATAATAATATGATAAGATTTTTTTTTAAATTTTTAGTTTTTATGATATAAAAATTTCCGGAAATATAACAATTTTCTTGATTTCCAAATGAAGTATAATTCGTATTCATTTCAAAAATTTATTCGTATCATAAAAAATCCCATATTAAAAATCCTCAAAATAATCGATATAATTTTAGCTTTATTAGTTTTAATCCAAGTTATTAGAAATTTCGAGTTCGTTTTCCACACTTATTTATTATCATGTGGGTCTATTACTGATAAAACCAAAACTGTAATGTATATCATTTTATTCATAAAAATTAAAAAAAATTCTAAATATTTTATAATAATCTATAAACCAAATTTAAATTTAGTTTTTTTAAGTCTATTTCTAAAAATATTAAACATTTTAGACGTGATTTTTTTAAAAAATTATCGGAAATAACTCTAAATATTTGTCTATATAAAGAAAATTGGAAAACAACATAAAATTTTGCATGATCTTTTATTAATTTTTAATTAAAATTCTGTAAATATTCATTTATTTTTCGGAAAAAAACTGGATTTCTCTAATTATATTTAAAATGATTTAAATTAAGTTAGAATTTGAAAATAAAACCATAGCTTAAACTAAAATCTCGGTTATAATAAAAAATATTATAAATTTTTTTTATTTATTTCGATATTATTTTTTAAAAAAGCATTTTTTTACACAAAAAACTAACTAAAGCTATCGAAAGGTATATATTTTAAATTTACTAGTATTTCTCCGAAAAATAATTAAATATAGTAGGCGTAAAAGATTTGAAAGGGTATGAATGTTCCAAATATTTATAATAAGAAAAAATATGAAATATTGGGAAAATATCATAATGGACTATTTTGATGAATTAATTTCTCTGAATAAAAGCACAACTGTGATATTTTGGATTTTTTTAGATTAAAAAAATATTCACAACATATTATGATAAAAGGGGTGATTTAAACTAATAGAAATAGTTTATAGTAATTTTTTATCCATTTTAAAAAAATTGTGTTAGAAAATTAAAAAATCATCTATTGAAAAATAATAATATTTTTTTTATATTAACCAAAATTTAACAACAATTAAAGCTATTTTGTGATAAACATCAAGATATAATTTTCAAAATTCAAATTTATTTATAAATTTAAAAAAATTTCTATCAGATATTTAACCACACCCAAGCCGATATGGATGGAATAGTAGACCAAAATTATTAATATACATCAATGATTCAAATAAGAAATTTTAATTCTTAATTTCAATTTTAAATTAAAAAATAATCTTAAATATTGCCATCTGACTAATAAAAAACCAGGAAGAGTGTAAAAAATCAATGGATTAATTTCTGTTTTAATAAATAATAACCCATATATTCAAACTAAAATACCATTTATTTTAATTAAAACGGGATCATTTTTCTTATAAATACGATTGAATATGTATTTTTTTTATAAAATAATACGATTAGTTAAAGCTATCCTTTATAAATGCTACCCTAGCTCATATATGTACTAGATTTAATTTTTTTAAAAAGAATAAAATGGTCAATTTTGCCCGTTTTAGGTCAAATAACCTCATATAAACTGTTATATAAATATAAAAAAATCGGTTCTAACAGATAGGAAATTTCGCTTAAATATTCCAGCTAATTTTAAATCATCATTAATAAGCTGTGATCATTTTTTAAATATTTATTTATCACTTTTTATTTTAAAACCAATTATTAGCTCCAAATTACAACATTTAATTAATTTAAACTACTCATTTTAATTCATTTCTAATAAAAAAATTTTCTTAACTTAATACTGCCTAACATAAAAAGAACTTATATATAATATTAAATTCGATAAAAAGTACAATATCATGATAATTTACCCAATAAAAATTAGATTAAAACCCAATATATATTTATATATTTTTTATATAAGTTTTCTATATTTAAAATTATAAATTAAATATATTCACCAAAATAAATAACAAAAATTGAATTATTTTGTTACCATTTGATAAAATTAATGATACCTATACGCAAATAAGAATTTAGAAATGCAAAATATAATATTCCAATGAAAATATATCATTAATAACCACTCAATGATGCAATTTATACTGTGATTTGATAAAAATACATATTTTTGCTAATATAAGATTATATATTGGCATTAAGTAGTTACTTGTAATTTTAAAGATTTCAAATAAAATAACACTTATTAATTTTAATTAATTTTGAGTTTTAATATAAATATATTGGTATTTATGAATACTTTCGAATATTTATTCTCTTTCTTGGATTCTAATTTTTGAATTTAAAAATTTGATAAATAGAATCCCTTAAGATATTTTCGAAGTTGACTTCAGATTATTTTAAAAAATTTTAAATAGAATTTTTAAAATTTTTATAAGAAATTAAAGAATTAAAAAAAAACAATTGTACTATATAGACAAAAAATAAACCATTTTATGCAAAAAAATTGCATATTTTCAATGAAAATAAGTGTAAATATTTTTATTATAAAATATTAAATTTAAAATTTTTACATTTTACGATCAGAATAAATTTATAAATATATATTATAGTTTTAATAAAAATATTCATCTATAATTATGGAACTTACTAGGAATTTAATTATTTTTGGTGATGCAGTGGTAAAAATTCCTACTATTTAAAAAAGTACCAGAACTCAAGAAATATTAATAATTTAATAAGAAATATTTAGCTTCTATAGGATATTATTAAATTCATAATCTAAAAAAAATTATTTTCCTGATATATACGCTTTATTGTCTTGTGGGCTTCAATAAATATTTTTTTTCGGGAGAAGAAAATATGTAATCAAAAATTAGAAATTTCCTGATATTCTTTTGGAATATAATTATTTTTTAATTATAATTAAATTTCCCAAATTACTTTACAAGAATAGTTAAAATACTTAGCATATTCTAATTTATTGAAAGCTTTTTTGTGTTAATTAAAATAAAGCTAATAAAAATCCTTTAAATAGTTATAATCTTAAGAATTTTTTCCATGTTTTTTCTAAATATATAATTTTCTTGTAAAATAAAGTTATTATTATTATATTTTAATCTAAAATTTCAAAAAATTACTTATTTTATTTCACATTTACAAAAAAAAAAAATCTTTAAAACATACTATAATGGTATTATTTAAATTTTTATTAATGAAATACCATCTTGAAAATATGATATCATAATAATCTTTTTTTTTATCAATTTCGATTTATTTATAAAAATTTTACTTTTAAAATTTAATAACAAAAAAAAATGTAAAAAATATCAATTTGAACCCAAGTGCATATCTGAAAAGATTATTCTGGAAATAATTTGAAAAAAAAATTTTTTTCTTCAAAATTTTGAATCTAAAAATGATATTAGAGATAGATAAAAGAGTCTTTAATTAGTCCTAAAAAGCTTTTATAAACAAAAAAAATTGAAATATATAGGAGGGTAAATTATGTATTAGTATTAGTTAATTTGATTGGATTTTTTCGGTAAATTAAAAATATTTAAGGATTTATTTTTTATTAATAAATTAAAAAAGGTAGAGATAAAACAGGGTTAAATGGGTTTTCCCTCAGAACCTGGAAAAATAGATGAAATTTGGAAAGTTTCTCAAATTTTGGAGAATATACACATAATTTATTTTTTACCAGTCATTTCTGTCCGGGAATTTTGAGAAAATTCTGCAAATAATTATATACATGATTTATTGGATAGCTTTTTTTGATTTCACTCATTCATTCGCTGTTCTAAAAAACGACCTTATATTTTATATTCTATTTTGGGATCCAGGAATAAAATTAAGCCCTTTTTTCTAGTTATCATTTTCTATTTGATGGTTAATTAGACTTATCTTACTATTAGGAGCTATAGTAAATTTAATATTTTTATTATAGGATAGTGATAGATATAATTTAATACTTGTCCTGAAAGAGTAAAAATAAGACGCATATATTAGATAAAATCTTTGTTAAACCATGAAAAAACACCTTTATAAAATATATTTGGTAATTTATTATAGATTAAATTAAGTTTTAGCCAAAAGAAAAAAAAAGCCAATTTTTACATTTCAAAAAAAAATTGATGAATTTTTCCGAAATTTGCCAACGAAAATGGCTGGTAAAAAATAGATTATATACATATTTTCCAAAATTTTCGGAAATTTCCATGTTTTATCTATTTTTTCCAGATTTTTTCTAATGATTAACTCCAACCGATAAAAATAATTTTTATCTCTTCTCTAAATTTTTACTAATTATTTTTTTCGGAATTAGATTATCAATTTTTTCGTAAAAACATTTACACTTTTTTAAAATTTTAATTACCTCAAATTCTCTAACAAGAGTAAAATCTGGATCAAAAATTTTTCTTGGGAGATATATGGCAAATTATTCATCTGATTTGAATTTTAAATTTTTTATTATAAATTGATATTACCATCAATTCATTAAAAGTGGATCCTGCATTAAAAAACAATATTTGGACATTTTATTGAACACAAAAATATATTTATATATTTGAATCTTATTGATTTATAAATTCAGGTGATTCTTAATATTTTTTTTAAAAATCTTCAGTTTGAATTGATTTCTTTGTGATGAGTTCAAATTTCTAGTGCATGTAATACGTTGTACTTTTATTTTGCATAAAATCTAATAGAAAAAACATGAAAATACCTACTTTTATATTAATTTATAGTATGAATTACAAAATATATTGAGTTTAGATGTATTTTTACAAAAAAAAAATGATTGAAAATAATAATAAATCATTGCTAGTTTATAGGTTATTTTTTTAATTTCAATGGGAAATTATTATATTTTTATTTTATTATAAATAATTTAATTTATATTTTTTTTTAGTATCAAATAAAAAATAAATAATAGCTGAATATAAGAAAAAAAGTTTTTTATTTTTTTTTATTTTTGTGGTTAAATTTATTTTAACACAATATATTTTTATAAATTATCTGTATTTTTTATCGGCAGATAATTTAGTTTAACTCTTGTGTTGCCGAAGGTAGTTTATTGTTTTTTCATAGGAAATATTTATGACGCCTATATTCTCGAATAAGATATCAACATTATACAGTAATTATCGATAAAATTTGATAATTTTATTGTTTAAAATTGAAAAATCAGAATAATTAACACTGTTGAATGACATTTCACCCATTATCATTCCTCCTTCATGGAATTTAGCCTACTGTTTTCAATTAAATCTTATTCCACCAACTGGGAAAAAAATTACTTGAGGTTTATCTAAAGTCCAAAAATTTTAATTCAAAATTTATCTACTAGAAAATTAATCAATTTTAATTTTTATCTTCTGGATAATTCAATAACTTAAAAATTCACCATCAGAAAATTATATTAAGTGAATAATTATCTAATGATCAGCTAGCATAATTTAAATTTTACATATTGAAAAATTAACCTAATCTATCATTATTTTTTGATTATTGCACATTTATGATCGATTATAATTACTTGAACACTAAAAATAGAATTTTAAGCTTTCAAAATATTATTTCCAAAAAAAATAAAGTGATATGCGGAAAATTTGGAAAAATTTTATTGTTTCTAGTATATTTTTTCAGTCATGTAAATAAATTTTCAAATTTCACAGGTATTTAAAGATATAAATATAGAATAAAAAATAGCTCAAAAATTTCTCATTATTGAAATTCTTGCAAGAAAATTATAGTGCTAATTATTATAAAGCTTATCATCAGGTTTAAATTAAGCAATTTTAAAATTTTACATAAATATTATTATTATTTATTATTATTTATGATAAATTTTATGTATATGTAAATTAGTATCGTATCACACCTTATATATTTAGATATATAGCTACGAAAA